>WURV02153481.1:0-16892 GCA_011762755.2 Epimenia babai
CCGGCTCTTCGCGAAGCGCCGCGTAGACCTCCTCCTTGCTCACAACTCGCCTGGAAAAGTGATCCGTCAGTGCTTGAGCTAGTTCATCCGCCTCGACATCGGAGAGTCCTTGGTTCGGTGGCTTCGCCCAGATCCGCTCGGTTTTTTGGACCCCATCCTTGGCGACAGTGATGGGAATTCTGAGGTAGAGAATGCCCTTGGTTCTTTGATGTGAGCCTTTTCGCTTTCTGCCCATGCTCAGATATCCTTAACTCGTTCCAGCAAACTCTTGGAGCGAACTTCTTTCACAGGTTTGTCCAAGGACGTGCGAGTTTGAGCCCGCACCGGGTGGCGCTCGATGTAGGCGTGAACATCCTCGCGAAGAGCGAACACGCTCTTCCCGTCCTTAAACCCAGGAATTGCACCGTTTCGAATCAACTTGAGGTGCCGCGACTTCCCAAGGGGCGAGTCCCGCTGCGTGTAGTAGCGACGTTCTGGTTGTTCATCCGAGGTGGTTAAGAGAAGCGCCACTTCTCGCAGCAACTTTTCCAGTAGCTCTCTTCTCGATTCTGCCATTGGTAGAACAAGGGGCGAGGAAAGGTCCCCGCCCCACTCCAATCAAAACGGCGCGTCGCCGCTTCCTTCTTTCTCGCGCTCCTGTTGCCTCTTCATCCGGATCGCTGCTGAGCGCTGATTGAGCGAAGCTAGGCCACCAGCTTGCAGTGGCTTGCCTGCTCCAAGCCCCGTGCTTGGGCGGTTCACCCACTTCACACGCGGCCGCATCTCCCCGTGTTGGTCTGGCTCTTCCTGCACGTCGAGTTCGACATCCTGGGAGCCAAACCCAGACATCTTCTCAAAGTCCTGGAGATCCCACCCGCAGTTCTCAAGAGCCTTGCACGTGATCTCCATCGCCTTGTCAGTGAGGGAGCCCCACCACTTGATGCGCTGACCTTCGTTGGGACCATCGAGAAACAGAAAATCCACCATCACCTGGGGATTCCCGTTTGAGCTGGACCCAAACTCGTAGCCCTCAGGCTTCGCTCTAAATTTTCCTAGTGTGTATGCCATATCTATCCTTTCAGGCTGCGAGCTTGCCCCTCAGCCAGTCTTCCAATTTCGCAAGCTTTGAGGCGTCTTCGCCCGCCGCCTGCTTGTGTTTCTTCACCTCGGCTTTCAGCTCCGCCGGAGCTTCACCAAGGAGCGAATCGATGCGGTCGAGCAGGTCATCCGCCGATGCTGGCGCGCCGCGTCCCACCGCTTGTTCAAACTCTGCCCAAGACAGAGGCATCTGAAACGGCAGCCCGTAGCGGTTCTTGGCGTCGAATGCCGCGCGGTGCTCTGTGCACAGGACGTGGTTGGCGCCGCCAACTCCGTAGTTGCCGCCGCTTTCCTTGGTCGCCACCGCTTCCTCGAATCGGGCGAAGAGCACCGCGTCCACCCAACCCTTAAGCAATGCTAAAGAGTTGGCTTGAAGTGACGGCGCCCATCGCTGGAAGTCCTCACCCTCGGGATTGCGATGCTTCGTGATGCTCGCGTGGCAGAGGATGATAACGTTGATGCCTCGGTCGAGGATCTCATCCAAGACGTCGAGCAACTTCGCCCACTCTTCAGCTGCCACCTTGAAGCCTTTGCCAAAGCCAATGTCTTCGATGGAGGCTTTGCCTTTGTCCCTGGCAACCTTTGGCCAGATGAAACGCTGCTCTAGCCAGTCAGCGGTATCAATGAGCACCGTTTGGTAGCCGTGCTCTTCATCTCTCAGCCGTGCGAGTAACGAAACGACATCAGCGAAGGTTTCCGGCTCCTCTTCCGGCTCGATACTCCTGCGTTTAGAGCGGTCGAGGCTCCTGAGACCTCTCCTCTCTCCAATAAAGAACGGGTTTGGGGAATCAGCTGCAAACGTGGTTTTGCCTACGCCCTCCGGGCCGTAGACGAGGAGCGCAACAGGCTCCTCCTGGTTGTCTAGTTTCTTCTTGATCACTTTCATGGGTTGGCTCTCCTGTAGGTTCGACAGACCCCGCGTGCGGGGCAGAAATGGGCTTCGCAGTGCGTGCCGGCTCTCGCTGGCGTTTCTCCACGAAGACGAGCGGCGTTCAGCGCGACGAGGCGACGGCGGTCCTTCTCGACACGATGGCGCGGACGGATGTGCTCGTCGCGATTGATGCGCCCCGTGGCGCTCACGTAGTCAAAGGAACTCGGAAACGTCGCTGCACTCGGATGCAAGTCCGCGACGCAGACAGCCGCAAACCGAAGCTGCCACCCGACATGAGCGGTACTGTACGCGGCACCTGTCTTGTGGTCGCGGATTTCGGGAGCCTCTGACTCCCAGCGCTCCACCACGTCCACCGTCCCGCACAAGTCCCCTGGCGTGGCTCCATGTCCTAGGTAGTCTCGACCAATGTCCTCGCCGAGAATTCGCGTGGACCCATCGGGAGCCATGGCAAAAGCCAGCTCCACCCGGAGACTCTCCCGGTGGCTGATACGCCCCCAGGACTTCTGCCAACCTTCAAACTGCTTTCGCAGCTCTGGACCCTCGAATTCAGCCACTTCCGGGCATTTTGGGCTGAGATTGGGGTTTAGCTCATGAGCTGCAAGAGCATGAAACGCCGTGCCCTTGCGGGCTGCTTCGCCAGCCTCGTCCTCGGGGAGCGATAGAGTTGTCCAGTGCAGACACTCGAAGGCGAGATCTAGTTTTGAGGCGGTGAGCACGCATTAAGAATGTGCTCACCTCTTCAAGTTGCAGATTGTGAATTTCGGAAAAATTCAAACGCGAAGCTGCTTACACCGTCGAACAACCCGGTCTCGGAGTGCGCGGTGCGCGTCATGCGCTGGATTCGTGATGTAGCGCCACACGCAAATGTCGGTTTCGTGGCCTAGTTCGATGTCTTGAACGTCGCGCAAGGCATAAGCAATAAGCGCTTCGCACGCGCGATGCTCATTCAAACCGGCGTCGCCCGTATCTCTGACCCAAACTTCGAAACTGACCGGATCGTAAACCCAGGGCGCCGGCAGATGTTCCACAACGTGGATGGTCGTCCCTGGCGCCACAAGCTTAGCTAGATCGGCACTGGTAGCATGGGAGATGTCGCGCCCGAAGAAAGCGGCCCCGATCAGCGCTCTGGCCTCCGCTGGATCTAGCCGACTCGGTCTTTCATTGAGTCGTTTGATGATGCGGGCCGCGTCCGCCTCGTGACTTGAGATGTTCTTGAGAAACATCGTCCGCTTGACCTTGCCGTTGACCCCCAGCAGCCGTCTCGCCCAACGAGAAACCACAGAGACGTCTATTCCTGCATTCAGGGCCGTCTCAGAGGCAATATCGTACTTCCTGAGATTCTCCGCACAATTTAGGCAGGGTTTTTGACGGATTTCATTCCACTCTGCAGCTCGCAACGCGACACCCCCTGGCGGCAAGCCGAAGGCATGCAAGCGGGACATGATCCATTTCAGATCGACGCTTCTCTCGCCCCTAAGAAGATAGGAAATGTGAGACACGGCGCTTGCTGGCCAGCCCATATGGACACAAAGCCTCTTCTGCACACCACCGCAATCACGAACAAGGATGATCTGGAAGTTGGCTACCACCCATTCCCCCACGAAGTTTTCGTAAAGGTGCCAACGCCCACCCTTTGGGGTGATGTCTGTGGGTCGAATGTATGAGTCTTGGACTCTACGTGGCTCAGTGTCACGCGTGGCGAAATCATCAATGTCGTTTGAGTGAGTTGTCATTTCTCTGATTGGATATTGTTTGGTTACTGACTCTCGATTCCTTCCGCCCCTAAACAAAACAAGAGCCGGACCGTTCCGTTTATTTCAAAAAGCGTGCCGGTCACCTCGCATGGATGATCGATTGCTGATGTGCTCCAAATTCTTTGTCCTTGAGCTTCTTCGGATGGCGATGTGCTTCGCCTGGGTGACACGAAGGTGAGGACGTTTGGCGCTGACGATTCGATCTGGAGACCTCCGTCCGACGTACGCTGAAGCGTGCTTTTGACACTCGCGGGGACGAAAGGTTCCAGTGTGTAAGCGCTATTACGGTGGTTTCTCGATGAACATTGTAAGCCTTTCCTAAGGGGAAGAGCTTGATCTCTCACTTGCGGCGCCTAGCTGCAACTGAGGTGGGACATTCCGTGACCCACGGTTGTCTACGACGTGTGATTGCGCGCAATTGTCGCATTCTCTTTTTTGCCACCACTCTTCAAAAAGAGCAAGCGCGGAGATTCACAACACGCAACTTCGAGGAGCACACCCAGAGAGCTAACTGTGTCAATCGTGCCGCAGTATTTGAAAATGTGACACGGAGATCGCGATTCACAATCTGCAACTCGGTGCCGATACCGAAGAGTGTTGTGTATGGCGACCTCGTCGACACAACAGAACAAATACTCATCGAGCCCAGTCCAGCTTCGAGATTATCAAACCGAAGCAACTAGGCAGGTTGCAAATTATTGGGAAGAACAGGCTCGCTCTGTTTGTTTGGTTGCCCCGACTGGTTCAGGGAAAACCACGATGGGCTCAGCCATCGCTTCGGAGTTCCGGAGTGTCCTGTGGATTGCGCACCGTCGAGAGCTGATCACTCAGGCGGCAGTAGCACTTCAGAATTACGGCCCTGTTGGGATCGTTGCTCCGGATAAAACACCGCGAGCAGACGCGCAATTTCAGGTTGCGACGGTTCAGACGTTGTTGAATCGGGGGAAATGGCCCCGCGCTGAACTGCTCGTTATCGACGAGCAGCATCACTTCCTCAGCGACCAATGGAGGCTGATTTTAAGCCTTTCTGGCGCTGAGCGGGTCTTAGGCCTCACTGCCACCCCGGAGCGCTCCGACGGTCGCCCGCTAGGAGACATCTGCGACGCGATAGTCCAGGCGGCGACCTACTCCCAGCTGCTGGCTGACGGATATCTGGTTCCGTGCCGCATCTTCCAGCCGTCCGAGCGGCTTGTTGGTGCTTTAGCTCAGGCGCCACTTACGGCCTATCAGCGTTACTCACCCGGAGAGCGCGCGTTCGTTTTCTCCGGCTCCATTGAGGATGCGGAGCGCACAGCCTCCGAGTTTACAGCTGCAGGCATTCCTGCTCGTGCGATCACGAGCTACACGCCGAAAGAAGATCGTGACGCTTTCCTAGTCGCCTTCCGTGCCGGAACTCTTCGCGTCCTCACCAATGTCAACACGCTCACCGAAGGCGTGGACGTTCCTGAAGCGACGACGGTGATCCTTGCTCGCTTGTGTGAGCACGCGGGAACCTATCTCCAAATCGCGGGGCGCATTCTCCGGCCAGCGCATGGCAAGACAAAAGCGACTCTCATCGATCTAACCGGCGCGAGTCTCAAGCACGGCTTTCCCACCGACGACAGAACGTATTCGCTGGATGGAACCGCCATACGCCGTGAGACCATTCCAGCTCTTTCCACCTGTTTGAGCTGCGGAGCAGTCTATCGCTCGGGACCGCAAACCTGCCCTAGATGCGGCGTCGTTCAACCTCGCCAGACCAAGCCGAAGGCTCCTCGCATCGCGGGAGTCGAACTTCGCAAGGCGTGCAAGCTGACCCCAGAACAGAAAGAGGAGCTGCTCTGCACACTGCTCGCTCGACGCGAGGAACGTGGGTCCAGCTTCGAGCAAGTGACTGTCCTCTACCGACAGAAAACCGGCGAGCACCCGGATCTATCTGTCGGCGTTTCTCAGGCTGAGCGCGATGAAGAACTGTCGCGTCTTCGAGCTAAAGCAGCCCGCTTCCGTCGAAGCGAGCGCTGGGTGCGTGCGCGCCACGCACAGATTTTTCGCAAACCCAAGGAGAACAACTGATGGCTGATACGTATCTTGCAAACCGACACCGCTCCGCTTGCCCCAACTGTGGGAGACGGTTCGCGCTCGAAGAGGAGCCGGAGCTTCTCGGTTTCGAATCACGAGATGATGTCTGCTGCAGTCTCTTCGAGGGCGGGTGCGGATATCACTTCGTTCCGGAAGCAGAGACTGAGGAAAAACCTCCACTTCTCAAGCACGGGATCTTCGCAACCGAAGGGGGGAAGCCATGAACCGTGTTCGCATTTTCCATGACGGCGGCGCCTGCAAAGAAGCTGATTTCAAAGGGTTTTCTGGTCAGCAGAAGGCTCTGCTCAGATATGCCGGGGTCTTCGAGTTCTCCCTCGTTCATGGCTACGGTCTCGGCAAACTCGACTGCTGGCACATCCACTCGGATGATCTTGTGCAACTCAGGGCGATGGCTCGCGCTAAGGGGATGAAGTTCTCCGAAGGTCCGCGTCCGCAACGAAGGCCACTTCACACACGCCCCATCCCAACGAACGGTAAGCAGGGAGGGCTGTTCGAATGAAGCCCAAGGTTGGGATTTTCAAAGGGCACTGCGTTCTTCTGTGGTCTCATCGTGAACCCGAAGTGTTGACGAGAGTCGAAGCGCTGAGGCTTGCGACCGACTTGCTCATCGCGACGCAGCGCGTCGACTACCAACAGAGTTCGGAGGCTCAGCTTCTCAAACTCCTCAAGCCTGTGGGAGAAGCATGACCGAGGGACTCATCCTCGCAAACATCCGCCTCACTCTCGGGCGAGAGACAGATCTTGCTCTCTGGCGGAACGAGTGTGGTGTAGCTCGTCACGAGGATGAGAACGGAAAGGTTCGAACGGTGCGCTACGGACTGGTGCGCGGGTCTGCCGATCTTGTTGGGATCTTGGCGCCGCTGGGACGCCTCTTCGCTCTTGAAGTGAAGACTCAAACCGGAGTGGTCACTCGCGAACAGAAGCTGTTTTTAGCTCTTGTTCGAAAAATGGGTGGGTTCGCGGCGATCGTCCGTTCGCCCCAAGAAGCAAGCGAGGCGCTGGAGCGAGCAAGACGAGGAGCGAAACAATGAGCGATGGACAAGCCAACGTCTTAGACGAACGCGCCGAACTCATCCGAGAGAGGTTGCGTACGTACACCGAGAATTGGGGCATGTTTGTTATCCCCATCTACGAACTTGAGTCAGACGGGTGCTGCTCTTGTGGGCGAGGAGATGACTGCGAGTCGCCGGGCAAACACCCTCGTCAAAAAGAATGGCCAAAGAAGGCGACGAACAAGTGGACTGAAGCGGAGAAGTGGCTCAAGAAGTGGCCTCACACTAACCTGGCTATCGTTGCAGGACTTTCCAGCCTGGTCTGCGTAGACGTGGACGGCCGCAACGGGGGCGAGGACTCGCTCTGCGAGTGGGAGGCCACCCATGGTGAGTTTCCGGAAACCATCCGCGCGATTTCCGGCTCGGGATGCCCTCATATTCTCTTCCGACACCCTGGAACAGATACCCGTGTGAAGTCACACGCCCTAACCCAAGGGATCGATATCAAGGCGGACGGTGGGTACTTCCTCGTCGAGCCGAGCAACCATGTCTCGGGCCGCGACTATGCTTGGGATAGCGGATTTCACCCTTCGGAGACGAAGCTCGCCCCTCTGCCGGAATCTGTCCTCACTGCGATGGCTTCCCAGCGCGTGGAGCATGCCACCGCCGATGCAGACGTACGGTCGGGGCTCATCGGAGAGGCGTTTGCTCAATGCATGTCGCTCGGTCGACGACTTGGCCCAGGCAAGGCAGCGGCCATCTGCCCAAACGAGGAGCAACACACATCAGGTCGCCGGTTTGATTCATCAACGGTCGTCTTCTCCCCCAAGCCTGGCTCTCATCTCGGATACTTCTGGTGTTCTCATAGCCACTGCAAGCATCTTTGCGGCAACTGGAACATCCTCGGATTCCTTCCGAAGGAATCCGTCGAAGCCGCAAAGAAAAAACTACTACCGCCAAGCACCGATCCAGAGTGGCCCACTCCGCTACCGCTCGACCCAACGTCGGAGGTTCCAGAGTTCCCGGTTCATGCACTCCCTCCTGTGCTTCAGCATTGGGTTCTCGCTGAGGCTGAGGCCACCCAAACTCCTCCCGATCTTGCTGCCACGCTCGTGTTGGGAGTGCTTGCGGCAACCGTTGCCAAGTCGTTTGAGACGGAGGTCGTTCAGGGCTGGCGCGAGCCTCTCAACCTTTTCGTTGCCGTGGCGATGCCACCAGCAAGCCGCAAGTCAGCAGTTTTCGCCGATGCCTGCACACCACTGAGACAAGTGGAGGAAGCCGAGGTCGAAGCCGCTCGCGCCCAAATTGCCGAAGCCGCAGTGCGGCTGGAGATGCTCCAAACCCAGGCAAAGAAGGCCAAAGCACGCGCTGCAAAAACAGGACGGAGTGAGGACGAGCAAGAGGCCGTCAACCTGGAGATCGACTCGCGTGCCGTCGAGGTACCGGTGGAACCTCAGCGTATCGCTGACGACATCACGCCCGAGCAACTTGCGGTACGTCTTGCCGCCCAAGGTGGCCGGATGGCTGTTATGTCGTCCGAGGGTGGGATCTTTCAAATCCTCGCCGGTCGCTACTCCGATGGTGTGAGCAATCTCGATGTGTTCCTCAAAGGCCACTCGGGCGATGAACTCCGTGTCGATCGCATCAAACGAGAAGCCCTGAGGGTCTCCAAGCCAACTCTGACCGTCTGTCTCGCTGTGCAGCCAAGCATCATCCAGGGGCTGACCTCGCAAACCTCATTTCGAGGAACCGGGCTCCTCGCGCGGTTTCTCTTCAGCTTACCGGCACCAACGGTAGGAACGCGTCGCTACCGAGACGTACAGCCAATGCCATCGGGCATTCGGCGCAACTATCACGAGCTGGTTCATTACCTAGCGAGCCTTGAACAGCGAAGCCCGGATGGCGCGATCGTGGCGCAAACACTCCAGCTGACGGAGGCAGCCCACGAGCGGATGACCCAGTATTTGGAGCGTTTGGAGCCCCGTCTTGGCTCACATGGGGATCTGCGAGCCATCTCAGACTGGGGGGGCAAGCTCGCTGGAACGGTGGTCCGAATCGCCAGCCTCCTGACTTTCGCCAACGGAGATCCGGCTGTCACCGAGCATCACCTGGAAGCCGCCTCAGATATCGGCGAGTACTTGATCCACCACGCGCTCGCGGCTTTCGGAACGATGGGCGAGGACCAGGAACTCCAGAAAGCCAAACTCCTCCTCGATTGGATCCGCCGTAGGAGCCTCAACCGGTTCACCAAGCGCGATGTCCTTCAGTCGATGCGCAGCACGTTTCGAAACGTCGCCGCGCTCTCAGGACCCCTCAACCTTCTTGAGGAGTTCGATTGGGTGAAACCTGAACCACCCGATCCCAACCGGAAAGCCGGGCGCCCCGCCGTGGCCTTCCTCGTGAACCCAGCGGCCCTGACATGAGTGTTGTGTGAGTAGCCGTTGTTTCTAATGAGCCCACTTTTGCAGCTGTATCTAGCTACGGAGAATTGCGTTGATTGTGTCCGATATAAATAAAGGGGGATACTCTCTATATATATTAATAAGAGAGTTCCTTCCTTCTAGGGCCCTTGTCCTCTCCCCTCCTTCCTCCTTGTTCTCTAGGGGGGCCACACAATACGCGGATTCTCTATCTATCCGAGTTCGTTCGGCAATTCGGGGAATCGGCGAGAGCGCCCATTCCTTTGTGTGTGCCAACACTAACGCCGGAGCAGTAGCGAGGCTGGAAAATCGGAGGGTAGCCGCATGACTGGTCGGCTTTTTCGGGGATCATTGCACCTGTCGATCTCGCTTGTCGATGAGCTGGAGCTTCGGTGGTTTTACTCGGCGCCAGCGCTCAGCTTTGGCGGATGCATGGACGCGAAGAGTTCTCTTGGCAGTCAGCTCGAACAGGCCGAGCGACTGGCATGGCACACCGTGCCCTGCAAACGGTGTCGAGGCCGAGGTTTCCTCTGCGTTGTGACTGGTCTCAAGCGCAAGGACCAGACCCGAATGAAGGAATACATGAAACTCCTGGAGCTATACGAGGCTCACGAGAAACTGGCTCCAGCTATGGATACTTTTTGCACGGACTGCAATGGCACCGGCTTCGTAGCGCGCCCAGGACGAACAAAAGCACATGGCCCGATCACTGTGCGTCAGTCTCAAACGGCCTCGCCCGGAGCCAGCTCGGCCTCCACGATGGGCCCTGACTTGGAAATGAAAGGGCGTTTCGACCGGATCGAACGTCAGGTGATGCAGTTCCGGCGCTCCCATCGTCGACACGAAGACATTTTGGAAACATTCCTGACCGTAGACGCCTCGAACCAGGCGATTTGGCCGTTTACAGAGGCCGGACATGAGTACTTCGCGCTTCCTCGTGGAGAACGGGGAACACGTGAAGACTTGCGTGAAGAGGCGGAGAAACAGGCTCAGACCGAACTTGATACAGCCTCTCGCTCGTGGGTGACGATGAAAGCTGAGTCAAATGAATGACCTCGTCAGTCTCTCCAAAGCCACCGAGCTTTTGAAGTTTGACGGTGACTCGCGCGGTCGGAAGTTGAGGCGATACCTCCGGCGCAAGGAGGTCAAGTTGGATGTGAAGCTCATCGAGGAAACTGAGGGTGGCCAGGACCGGGTGTCGCTGAAGCGTCTTGCGTTGCTTTGCCCGGAACTGTGCCCTTCCAAGGAGCGAGATCTGGAGAAACGAATTACTCAGCGTATCCGTGAGTTTGAACGTGGCATCGACTCGCGAGTAACCAGCAGGTTTCTCGAGCTAGAGGGCAACCTCACCAAGTTGTTCCTCACCCGCATCGCCAAACTGGAGGATCGCTTGGCCTCAATTGGCGTTCCATCCGGAGAAAGTGCCCAAGAAAAATGAAAAAAACACTTCGCGGATTCCTGGTGCAGTTTACCGCCGGGCGAAACTACCCAATGCGGGAACTTTCATGGAGTTCATCAAACCCGAACTTCCCACAATCGGGCAAAAACTGCCCAAAGTGAGGCACTTTAGTAGGGGGCAAAAACGGTGATGAAAACCATGGACACCTATGAGTGGATGACCCGTGACCGAAGCGATCCCGATGTGATGGAGGCCGAGTTGCAATGGGGGGAGCTGACCGTAGCTCCCCACTTGTCGCCAGCACACCGTCGCAGCCTCGAAAACCTGCTGGTTGGTGAATTTGAAGTCGCATGCCGCAAGCCCCGCGTTGATCGGGAGAGACTCCAGGCAATCAACGCTGCCCGGCACTCACATCTGTACCGCTCCCGATTGCGCGGCCATGTTGCGGATCTCACACTGTGGCAATGGAGCGAAATTCTGGCCGCATACGAGTACCAATGTGCCTACTGTGGGGAGCGAGAATTCGAAGAGTTCGAACACATTATGCCGGTAAGCCAAGGAGGCGGCACAACCGCCATGAACGTGGCTCCAACTTGTCTCGTTTGCAACCGCCGCAAGTATGCCAAAACGCCCGCAGCGTGGTTTGAGGAAATGGGGACTAGCGAGCAAGCGTTCCTTGCTCGACACGAGCGAATTGTACGCCGGATCTGGAGCCTTCAGTCATGAACAACCCCGACTCAATTGCCATGCTGAAAGCTATGAGCGAGCAAGGCTGGGATGCTCGTCGTATCGAGGCAGCCGTTGCTGGCGCCGTGCCCATCATGATGGAGCGAAACTACCGCTGGGACCAATCCCAGTGGGAACGAGTGACGCGAGCCATCTGCGATTTCTTCAGAAGGAAGATGGCGGCGTGAGTGTCTTTGAGTTCATCGAAGAGCGCGCCAGGGAATTCTCCGCTCCATTCGAGGGCGTCAGTCGGCATCTCGGAAACTTCACCGAGATGCTCTTCAGCTTCTGCGTTCTCGCGTTTCTCGCGCTAGGGGTGCTTGCTCTGGTGCTTCGATTGATCCTGTTTTTCGTTTCGCCGTAGTTGTGTTCGAGACCAACACGGCCTTCGCCCGCTTTGGGCATCTTCGGAACCTACCCGAACCTCCATGGCCGATTGGGAGATCAGAGAGGGCGATTGCCTGAAGCTCATGGCCGAGCTTCCCGAAAACTCGGTCGATCTCATTCTGACCGATCCGCCTTACTTCAAAGTGAAGAACGAGGCATGGGATCGCCAGTGGAAGAAACCCGAGGGGTTCATCTCCTGGCTCGCGGAGGTGGCTGATCGTTGGCAGCGTGTTCTCAAGCCTAATGGCTCCCTCTATTGTTTCGCCTCTCCCCAGATGGCCTGGCGTGTTGGCGCAATGCTTCGCGAACGCTTCACGGTTCTCAACGAGATCCGCTGGGACAGACCAACGGGGGAGGCCGTCATCGGGCCTGCCACAAGGAGTCGCTTCGAAGCTTCTTTCCAGCCTATGAGGTTGTTTTCTTCTGTGAGCATCCCGGCGCGGACCAGACCGCGAAGGGTGAAGCCGGGTACCAAGCCAAATGCGACGAACTGCGGGGCTTCGTGTTCGAGCCGCTCAGGGCATACCTAGCGGGTGAGTGGAAGCGCGCGGGCTTGACCTCTAAGGACGCTAACTTGGCCACAGGGTCCAAGATGGCCAATCACTACTTCAGCCCCATTCAGTGGACTCTGCCAACTCGAAGCAAATACGAGCAGCTGCGAGCCTATGCGCAGGAACATGGTAGCCGGCCATCACTTACAAAGGATCACGGGCTGCTTGAGCGGGAGTATGCCGTATTGAAGAAGGAATACGACGTTCTCCGGCGCGAATACGATGATCTAAAGGCAGAATTTGAGAGCTTGAGGCGACCATTCTTCGCCACTCCCGACCAACCCTACACAGACACATGGACGTTTGACCCAGTTCAACCAAGAGCTGGAAAACATCCCTGCGAGAAGCCCCAGGCGCTCTTGCGCCACATCGTGCGAACAAGTAGCCGTCCAGGCGATTTGGTTCTTGATAGCTTTGCAGGTAGCGGCGCGACTGGAGTGGCGGCACATGCGTTGGAGCGGCGCTTCTTGGGACTGGAACTGTCAAAGGCGTATGCCTTCAGCGCGTGCGAGTTCATCCGAAGCAGCACCGCGCAGCAGAATCTCTTTCAAGTCATCTAAGCGCCGAATAGCGATAATAAGACTGGACTGTTCGAAAATAGGAAGCGATGTATTCCACTAACGAAACGCACACAAGTTAGAGGAGACAAAAACATGGGAATCTGGGGAACACAAGCACACGAAAATGACGACGCAGGCGATTGGTTCGTAGGGGTCTTTGAAGACACCAACCTCCGTGGCCGATGGTTGGCCGGGATTGAACTGGACATCGATGAACATTGGGCCGAGGTTCGAGCCGCCGTTTGGATGTTCATTCAATTGAGCGACGTTTGGCATCGACCAGATGGCGACTACAAGCAGGATCTCGACATCGCCATCGACGCGGCTGACAGGTTGCGGAACCACGCTCCACTGCAAGAGGTCCCCAGCCTGTTCGAGCAAGTAAATGCCGAATATGAGCTACTTGCCGCCCGCCGAGCCCAATGGCTCGCGGTGCAGAGGGCAGCCGCGGAAAACTGCCGAATCGCTGAAATGAGACCCTAGGACAACGGGGGGCGCCTGTTCCCTTTAACGGGTCGGCGTCTCCCCACCACAGTCCGTCTCGTGGCAATTCGTATCAATACTAGCCAGCTCAAGCGCTGGGAGCGTGACCTCCATCGACTCAACAAGCGCGGGCTACCATTCGCAACTAAGAGCACAGCCAACGGGCTAGCATTCAAGGCTAAGAAGGAATGGCGAAAGGAGATCGCACGCGTCCACCAGCTACGCAGCCCACATGCCGTTTGGTCGATTGATGTCAAAAAAGCCACCGGCAACAACATCCGCGCTCAGCGTGCTCGGGTTGGCTCTCGCGCCGACTACATGGACATCCAGCAGCGCGGCGGTGTGCTGGAGCAACGTGGCAAAGCTAAGGCTATTCCGGTCAACAGCGCTCGCATCGGCAAGAACAGCAAGGGGCTCGTTTCTCGCCGGAATCAGATTCAGAACATCAGGCTTTATGCTCGGCGAAGTGGGTCTGAGAAGCGCCGAAACGCAGACCAAATCTACAAGGCCAGGCGCCGAGGGGGTCAGCGGTTTGCTCTCATTGAGAAGCGCGGACGCAAGGGGATTTTCCGAGTCAGAGGCAGGAAGAAGCTCAAGCTGGAGCTGGTTCAGGACCTGACGCACAAGAATGCTCGGGTTGCTCCTCATCCAACGATGGAGCCGGCTGTGGCTCGTGCCAGGAAGCGAGCTGATAAGTTGTATGCGAAGGCGCTGCTGTTTCAGCTACGGACGGCGAGGACGTTTAAGCGCTAGATCGGGTCCATCTCTTTCGCACTGATGCGCCACCCTTCGAAGTGGGGGGATAGGGCCCCACAGGCTGCCTCACACGCCTGGATCGTTTCTTCTTTGAGGGTGCCCTTATGCAGTATCAACTCAATGAGCAGCGTCTTCTTGTCATCGTCGCGAATAACAACCGCTTGATGGATGGACTTGTGTGAATCCGCAGCAACAGCATGAACGTTCAAGACGTTGCTGTTGTGGTGTGGGGCACCCATAAACCTTCCGCTGCTCAGCATGGCGCGGGGATTATATCTGGGACGTTGTTGATCGTCCTACGCAAGCTGACGAGCAATGTCCCACCATAGGGAACGGAGCAGCTAAGTTGCGATGTTAGTGGAAAAGGTACTGTGAAACTGTAAGAAAATTGGGCTGTTAATATTCGCCCCCCCACGGCTCGCAGACAATGTGACCTTTCGAAAATGGTCAACCAAAAGGTCAACCAGCCATGAAGGACCTGATTTCACAGGCAGAACTCGCGCGAAGGCGCGGAGTTTCAAAACAAGCTGTTTCAAAGCTCTTCAAGCCGGGAGGGAAGCTCCGTGATGCGCTAGTCGGACGCAGAATCGACGTAGGTCATCCCTCGGTGCAGGTTTACCTTTCGGAACAAAACGTCAACCCGACCTCACCCAAGGTTGACGTTCTACAAGCCCCCGAAAGAGAAGGTCTGCCCGACGATGGATCACCCCATGCCATGGTCGAGATCCAAAAGCTGACGCTCGGGGAACTCACCGAGCGGATGGGCGGAAACGCCGAACTCTCTGAGTGGTTGAAAACCCTCAAGATCAACGAGGAGGTTCGAACCGCCCGCCTGAAGAACGACGAACTCCAAGGACTCATCATCCGTCGCGACCTCGTTGCCAAGCACGTTTTCGGCGCCATAGATGAGGCATGTCGGCGCCTCCTATCAGACGCCGCCCGAACCATTACGAGACAGCTTCACGCCAACGCGGAGTCTGGGGTTTCCTTGGAGAAGTCGGAGGGAGAGGTTCGAGGAATCATCTCGAAGGTGCTGGAGCCGGTGTTTCGGAAGCACGAGAAGATTCTAAGAAATACCCACAATTGATTCGTCTGCGCGCGAGCCGCGCTGACACGTGCAGCGGCTGATTGAGCTTCTTCTCAGAAAGAAGCCCCGCTCAGTGGCGAGGCTTCAGCTGCCTACTCGGCAGTGGATTCGAAGTTCAGCGCAGTAACGCCATCTTCTCAGCTGCCTGTTCGGCAGTTGTAGTGTCATTTTTAGCTACATCAGGCCCGCGCGCAAGGAAAAAAGCACATAGCCGGTCGCCCACGAGCTTCAGCCGTCAGACATGGCCCCCGCCACGAACACATTGGCGGAGCAGCCCGCCTGGCTGGCCGACCAGTTCGCCAATCTCACCACCGAGATCCAGGTAGAGACTCCCAGCGAGTGTGCTGAACGCATTCGCTACCTGAGGGCATCGAACATGCCTGGGTACTTCCGCTTCGCGGTGTGCCCGTACATGCGGGAGATCGTCGACTGCCTCTCGGTCGATTCTCCCATCCGCGAAGTCGCCCTGATGAAGGGCGTGCAGATTTGCGCGACCACCGCGGGCCTCGAAAACGGGATCCTCTACGGAATCGAGCACGTCAAAACCGCGCCGATGATGCTCGTCACGGCGGACGGGAATCTCGCCAAGACGCGCCTCGACTCATACGTCATTCCGATGATTCAGGCCTCCGGCCTGAGTCCTCTCATCACCTCAGCAGACGAGGGAAACAGCAGAAAGACAGGAAAGACTAGCAAAAGGATTGAGTGGATCGGTGGGGGCTTCCTGCTCCCTCTCGGGGCACAGAACCCGAACGCGTTCCGTTCAATTCCGATCCGTTTCCTCTTCCGAGATGAGATCGATGGCTGGCCTCTTGAGACCAAAGACGGAGATCCCATTGAGCTGACTACGGCTCGTACGAAGTCCTACGAAGACAGCCGCAAGATTTTCGACCTGTCGACACCAGCTCTTGCGGGCACGTCGAAGATTGAGAAGCAGTATCGGCGAGGAGACCAACGCAAGTACTTCGTTCGCTGTCTCAAGTGCGACCACGCTCAGGTCTTGAGGTGGCGCCATGTCGACAAGGACACGGGAGTTGTCTCAGGCATCACCTGGGACATGAACGACGAGGGACAGCTCGTCCCTGGATCCGTTCGCTATCTCTGCACCAATTGCCAGCACCCGCACTCCAACGAGGATAAGGCCCGGCTTCTTTCTCCAGAGTGTGGCGCCGAGTGGCGACCTACCGCGACCCCCGAAGCTCCGCATATCCGGAGCTATCATATCTCAGCTCTCTACTCCCCAGTTGGGATGCAGAGCTGGGAAGCCTGTGTTCGAGACTGGCTTGCGGCGTGGGACGTTAAGCACAACCGCGTAAAAGACCCGGCGAAACTCCAAGTCTTCTACAACAACATCTTGGGCGAACCGTTCGAGATGGTGGGCGACAAGGTCCAGTTCTCTCAGGTTTCGCCTCATCGTCGGGGTTTCTATCGCTACGGCGAGATCCCCAACAAGTGGGCTGTGGAACATGCAGGCTCTCCGATTCTGTTCACGGTCTGCACCGTAGATGTTCACCGGAACAACTTGGCGGTAGCGGTCTGGGGATGGTGCCGAGGTCGACGGGTCTTCCTGCTCGACTATTGGAGATACGAGGGAAGCACGGAAACTCCAACCGACCCCAGCACTTGGGGTCGACTCTCACGCCTGCTCGAAACCAAGGAGTACGTAGCTGACGACGGGAAGAGGTACCGCATCGAGATGGCCATGATCGATTCGGGCTATCTCACCGAT
>WURV02153492.1:0-16887 GCA_011762755.2 Epimenia babai
GGTTGGGACAAAACCGCGGTGAACACAACGACCGAATTACCTTTATTTAATTATGGTTGGGACAAAACCGCGGTGAACACAACGACCGAATTACCTTTATTTAATTATGGTTGGGACAAAACCGCGGTGAACACAACGACCGAATTACCTTTATTTAATTATGGTTGGGACAAAACCGCGGTGAAAATCAACGTCCCTGCGGAAAGTGGCCCGCCACTCTTCATTGGTTCTTTTCCCACCATCACAGAATCTTCAGTTGATCATATTGATCGCGCAAATTCATTTTGCAAGAACTTTCGTGTAAGGTTTGTCACAAACGGTCGACATGGCGACAAAATTACAGACACATGCAGTTAAAACACGAACAGTAAAGGTCACACATCATTGACTACCTGAGATAATGAGACACACAAGCTTTGGTATACAAGTATACTTCGTCAGGTGTCAGACAGCTTGTGTGAGTCATTATCTGAGTTAGCCAATAAGGGGCTACCTCTCTTGTAATTATGCTTGATTTTTTCTCGCTTTCTATTGTTTTTCTCTAATTTTAATGTTTAGCTACTTATCCGTAGTCCCCTTATTCATCGTCTAACCCTATTTTTTATTTTATTTAATCCTTCATTCAACAAAACATTATCTAATAAATACATATGTACATGAGCATGGGTTAATGGAAGCCATCTAATAATCACATATTGACAAAGATTTCCGTCATAATAATATATGAAAGTACAAAAGGAACTTTTGACCAGTTACAATACATAATTATACACATTTGGTTACAAAACTGTATCTTATATACATGTAATACATTAAACACATACTACGCAAAAATAATAATTGTTCAATAAAAAAGTGCCTACTACTGCATGACAACTTCATCGATTGAGTCACCTTTTTGCACTGAACCAACACAGATCACTGGTCAGTACAGGAACTACCATGAACAAACCGAATACACGTTATAATCCGTTCGAACAAATCTGTAGGGCCTTGTTCGCCCTATATAAAGCACTCCACCACGTAGAGTCCACGATGGATTCACTCCCAAATACCTCTCTATATTGATTTTGACCGTCTCTCTTCTGGAATCCAGCCGGCCCACGCCTACCCGATCGCCACTTGAGCTCTCAACCATCTTATACACGACTACCTTAAGGACATCCACACCATTATGAACACTCACTATACGTCAGCTATTCTCACACACCTCTCGGGGGCTCTCCTCATCCGCCGTTACCCCGAGGTACCTTTGGAGACCTGTCATAGTGTGGCCGGCAAATGGATCGTAAAAGGCTCAAAAGATCCCCGCAAGATTGCTTCGAGACATGGCACGAATTCGTCAAAACCAACTTGAACCATCAGGGATTCCTGATGGATTCATCAATCCTAAGGAGAATCTCGGAGTGGCGCCGGGAAGGGCAAGACTGGAAACAAGCCATCCTGTAAGGAATAGCGGGAACGCCAGGACTACTGGAAACCATACAGGGATAGCCTCGCTACCGCCACCAAATCTGCTATCCCACACTCCCTCCTTAACCTCGAACCGCTCTTCAAGGAGAACCCCGGTGCACCGGCGCCTCCTCCACCCAGCCCCTAACCTCTATCCTTCTCCGGCCTAACTCTGCTTCTTTCTCTTCTTTTAGGCCTTCGATTTCAAAGGTAACTTCTTCTCAGATACCTCCCTCTCCCTAATACCCCCATACCCACTTTCTGGCCTAATCTGGCCATCCCTTCCCCCAGGTTTTCCATGTTGCCTCCCAACTCAACTACATAAACAGTACCAAGCCTAATACTCATCCTCCGAGCTATAACTTTCTACCACCGACAGACCGTAAATCTCATGCACGGACACCACTCGGACCTATAAGCCCTTCTCTGAAACTCTCTGTCACAGCGCCACCCTCGATCCTGCCCTTGAAATAGTCTACTCGTGGACCCCCCCCCCCCCGAACCTAACTTTGCTTCGCCGTCTCACATTCCGGACGCCCACTTATCTTACCCCCATCCCCCAATCTCCCACCCTATCCGCAAGCAGCCCCACTCCATTCCCTTCTCCCGCAGCTAGCGCAACCGGCCTCAAAGCCCCACAGTTCTCTCATCCCCTAGCACCTCAATTCTTTTTGCTCAACACCCTTCTTTTGAGGACTCCAACTCTTTGGCAGACCTAGCAGACCTTCCTGATCTAACCCCAAATATGCAGATCTCGCCTCTATTTTCCCAACCCACCAGATCTCGCTGTTCTTCATTTTGAAACAATCCCCGACCAGCTCTACTCATTCTTTGAGAACTCTCCTCGGAGCCCGCATCCTCACCCATTGATCCTCATTCAGCCAAGACCTCAGTCACGAACTGGAGCAACCACCAGGATTCAAACCCTACTCCGACGAGTAGCGTAGTGACCAACCAGGACAGCTACCTGTATTCGTACCCAAACCATTCCGACCCCGCCTGTGCCACGGCGGGAGGGACTAAATTCTAGCCGCCCACCCGTCACCACTGATACCGTGGAAAGTAGTGATAAATCGGCGGTTTTGCCGTCAGCAGTACAGACTGAGCACGGTACGCCGCTGGACCTAAGCTTTATGAAAATCACATATCGTCGAAATAGAAAAGACAGAAGTCTCGCTCGACCCTTCCATCGATCCAAGAGAAGGGTATTACGATCATTGGTTCAAGTATCCTCGCCTATGCGGTTGCTGCGTGAACGCTCACCCCAGGCCCGATTGTACGTCGTGCTGGCCAACACTCCCCCAGATATTCCACGAGGCAACGTAATTTAATAGGTAGAGTTAATAAGGCCTTCAGAGAGGTGGCTCGGGAGGGGGAATCAGTGAACCCCTACCGATCAACCTATACAAAATTAAACCTACGATAATACTAAATTACACTGCACCTACGAGTGGGGTAAGGAATTCTGAAACACTGGATTAATTCTCTTAAGCCTCTAAAAGAAGTACTTCAAGGTTAAATGACTCATTCGCTAAGGTCAGAACGCCGATCGACGCAACCAAGAGTACCAATCAACTCAAAAATGCAAACAACAACGTACTTAACTATCCAGTTTCCCCATTCCTCAGATACAAAATGAGGTTCTTGGCAACGGTCTGACGGACATCCGAACACCGCACTCTAAACTTCTTTAACCATAATGTCATAGGCACTAATAAATATCATCCTTAACGAAATCCTTCAGAAAAAAACACATATTTTTCACATGGAAAGGGGCTCCTGGAAAAAAATAATTACCTTTCACTGAATGGGGCGCACCAGACAAGGTCTCTCCACACGGACTGAGTCTTTTCGAGTGGGTCTGTATGGAAGACGTGGAAGTCATGCCCTTCACTTTAAAAGGAACAATAAAGTTTAAGATCTAACAAGGGTATTATAATCAAACGAGCGGATAAAGGCTCAGCCATAGTCATCATGAACAAAGAGGAGTATATCTATGAATGTGAAAAACAACTAGTTCTAAACTTTTCTACACAGAAGAAGGACATAAAGGCGCCATAAGGGAGAGAGTCGTACATTATCTATATCTCTTACTCAAAAGATTCCTTAAACAAAAATCAGTAGGATGATTTTTTGGGCCGATCAAAATAAAGGATAGAACATGTTACACACTACCGAAAATCCACAAAGATGCGTCTAAATGGACAAAACGGTACAATATTACACCAGGACGTCCCATTTGCAGCGATAGTGATAGCGAAACGTACCAAACATCTGAATTAATAGACTCCAACCTTAATTTAATCTCCAGGCCCAACATTAACTACTGCAGTTAACTAAGCACGAAACCCTAATCTAACCCTTCTGACATGCCTAGAACTAACGCAAATAAGAGGAAATCTAACGCACCGGTGAGTTGGAATAGAGTTCGACCATGCAACTGAAACAAGTGCTCAGCGTGTAAAAACATAACTATGTATATCGAGTAATTTCAAAAGTTCTGAAACGGACAATCGTTCACCATCACAGACAATATGACATGCAATAGTGGGCAGATAATATTTTAAATTATGTGCATCAAATGCAATAAACAATATATGGGGCAGACGGCGGGCAAACTCAGGGATCGCATGAACTACCATATCTCGGGCATTTGATACAAGAACTTTTCGGCCCATTACAACCATTTCGAAGATCAAAATCATTCTTTAGATGACCTAAAGGTCACCGCTATTGAACATCTTAAAGAGAATATGATCTGCGCAAGAGGAACATTTGATAGATACTTTAAAAACTTTCTGGCCACTGGCATTAAATATATTACACAACAGTCGAATGTAAGCCATTTAAGATATAATCTACTTATCCCCTGCGAGCTCACCTAACCTACGGTCACCTAAATATAACAAAGCTGAACATACTTATCTAACCCTAAACCGTCGAATAACACATCTACAGCCCTTATAACAAACCCAACCAAACCTCGAACCCCAGTGACTCGCCCTACCCGTCACATGACCGCCGACTACCCTAAGGGTCTGCCCTCTAACCCTAACGCTCATACTCTCGGTAGAGCGGGTATTCCGGAGAATTCACGGGCCTTAATTCGAAAAAGGGGATTAGGATATGTGATTACTATTCCGAAAGATGATTATCGTTAACTACAAGGAATATTTATTTCGTTGTTGGCATGAACAGATAATACACCAGCAATAGTTCACGCTGATGAGTAGAAACCTGTATATTAATCGATCGATAATGGCGGCTTACTATAAAGACATAATCGGTAATCTATTATTTCCTTGTATCTCAAATTCAGTCAAGGAATCAGTAATAAAGGTGAAATAATTATTTGGAAGCCAAAAAAAGAAATAGCATCATTTAGCGTAGAGTGGTAATAAATATATTTTTACAGTACTGCAATATTACACAATGCAACGAAAGGCATGACAATTTATTGCAACGATGCAATGATGTTGTATAATCTCAGTATTACATTGCCTAAATTCGCAATACACTGTAACGTTATATACGTTTTCTAGCAGTCATCCATGCAATGATGCATACAGTTATGTCACGGTTTGTATGGCATCAACAGACATAATATAATATTGCCACAATATTGCAACATTATTATAATAACATAATATACACATATAATGACTTTGTGCTATTTTCATGATGGCGCGTTTTTGACAACTGCAGGCGCGGCAGTAATATCAACAAACGAAGAAAAAAATCAGATGGTCAATGAAGCGTGTTAGACAGCGATAATGGGACGGCATCAATCACGTGTTGACGTCTCGCCCGCGCTCTTCAGTCGATACGAAACTGCAAGAGTATATTGTTTTTGGGTTGCGTACATGAGAATGGTGTTCGTCCGGAACTTGCTATTTTACCAAATGGTGATAAAAGAGACGGTAGAGACTAAATTTACTGCGTTCCACGTTCTGTTCATTGCGTGGCATCAGTTAACATTCCAGCGTAATTCAATTACACGAGGAATATTTTACGCGAACTGTTGTCCGCGAATGTCGTGTTATCACAATAATCATATTTGTGCGTGCATAATCAACGAACCAACGCCATTTCCTCGTCCCGCTACTAGATGCAGAATAACTTAAGAGCACCGGGTTAAGGATCTAGGGATTACGAGACAGGGGCGGAAGAATTCCTTGTCATATTAATGCTGAGAAATCGCAGGTCATGACTCCCTCATATATACCAACGCACTCTCGTCATAAATGTCTGGTTGCCATGGCGATTGTTGATGAATTAAGGTTTGTAAATGCGAGCATCTGTTTTACATCGTCTGTTATTGCAACCTCGTTTTGGAAAATATACGAAACGTTAGAAAACTCGAGAACGCGACTCCAGAATTACAATTCACTGTGTGAATTATTGTGAATTGTAATTCTGGCGCAGTGGGTCAGGTGATTGTTCGATCACCAAGTAACATGGACTCTGCACTAGTAACTTCAGAGGTCCTTCACCCAATCCAAGGAATGGCACCTCTCAACGACTGACGGACAGATTCTAAAGAGTATCTGTATTCTAGAAAATTAAAAAGTCGCTCTCCTGCTTTTAACAAAAATACACAAGAATAAGACACACTAAACAATAACTTAATATTATTCACAAAAGACCGACATTAATGTCATTTAAAATCAATTATATAGTTCATAATACAGATTTTACATATAAAAATCATAGTGGCCTAAAGTGAAAAAAGAAACAGATTAAATATATACATACATACGTAGTTGGATGTATACGTAGAGTATTTTACGTAGAGTATTTTACATGGAAAGAGTACATTACATATCTATGTTGAGTGAGTGTGATGTGTTGTTATGGATGTGAGTTGCTCTTCGTGAGTTGAACGACAGTTTCGGTTTAGTGGTTTTAGCGGCATCCATATTAACGTTCGGTCGCTAGACAGTCATATTCAAGTTATGAATGAATTCGCATTGGTGAAGCCTGTTCGGTGATTCTAGGCTAAATAGCTACCGAGGAGACAGGTCGTTTATTAGGGGCAGGGGCATGGAAAGGTTGTCAGTTTAGGTAAAAGGCAGTTAGTGCTATTTTCCATATGTCATAGAATACGTTAGTGATTATTCTGTGCAGGAGGGTTAGTGGTTTTACTGGTTTCGACATATACATTCAGTACTGTGCGTAAGTCTTGGGCAACCTCCATTATTGTTCTAATAATTCACTCTATGACATTTCTTTTGCATTATTTTGTGCAGAAATAAGCAAATCGGCAATTATATATCAACCATAATAATTATTAATGAAATCGTGGGAATTTTTTATATTTTGTGAGTCCATCCTTAAGAGTTCAAAACAGTATAGATTCTGCTCGAAACACCGGCATGTAGTTTTTTGAAGATATTCGCGTGGTATGTTCCTCCAAATGTCCTGCACACTACCCACAAAGCTGTCGCAGCAGTCGGTTTTCGCTCGTTTTTCTCCTGTCTATGTAGTCCCAAACAGCCTCGACGATATTGAAGTCCACACTGTCAAAGAGGGCCATCTCAGAACAGTGGATGTTTTGCTAATGCTTCCAGTATTATTCGGGTCATTGTCCTGCTAGAATGTGAAATTGTCGCCGATAAGCCGCTCCCCCATGCTTTACTACCACCTTCAGACAGGAATCAATTAACCTTTCACCTGGGCGATGTCTCGCATACTGCCTCGTGTTCGTATTTCGAATTTCGACTCATCGGTCCACAATACCTTCCGCCACTAATCATAAATCCATGACTTATGTTTTCTGGCATATTGGAGTCTCTATGTAACATTCGGTTTGCGTTGGTACGGACCGTCAATGCGCCAACTTTCGCGTCAGTTGTTCTCTCGAGCTCACTCACCAAATTTGCATTTGTTTTTCGTCTGTTTCTCAATGAGGTTACTTTAAGGTAACGCTCATCTTTTTGGACAGTTTTTTGGGGCCTACCACACCTTTTCTTATCTTCAATTATTCCAGTTTTTTATATTTCCTAATAACCTGTTAAATGCCATGTCTGGATTATCGTGTTTAGAGAGCAACTTCTTTCTGTGATAGTCTCTTACGATTTAGCAACCATATTTTATGTCTGTCAAGCTGGTTTATCTTGGCCATTAGGAACTGATTTTACAAGAAAGACACAAAATGCCAGTAAAAATGTGACCACTCTAGAGAGAAACTAAAGACATGTGTTATGGCTTTTATTTAAGAGTGGTGGGTGTCTTACAACAACCAAAACCATGCAATGGACCTGCGTTGAGCTTATAATAGTAAAGTGATTTTGAAATTTTAATAACGTTGATACTAAAAGTGGACTTACTGGACTATTTGAGTTGTTATTTTTGATGCAAAATGAAGATATGACATGTAATGTTAGATTTTTTAGTCATCAGTGACATTATAAGACAATACAGTATTGAATAATTGTCAAAAAGATAAATTATTCCAAATCTTCCAAATTTTATAGGTGGCCCAAGACCTCAACGCAGTACTGTACATTGATATATTAGTTTGTACACGAATGTGAGAATTTGTTCAATACTCCTTTTCTCATTGTTAGATCGTGTCGTGACGGTGTGTTGCGAGACAGGAGTTAATTGGTCTCCGCCATTATTTAGATTCCATGCATTACTGGGTGGCGAGGCAGTTGCCTCTAATTCGGCATTAATATTGAATGCTATTGTGCTAAAAACTGAAGTACGTGCATTAGCTACATCTAAAAGTTCGAGGTGTCTAGTGTTATTGCAGTGGGATCCTTTTATCCCTAGTTGATTAAGATTCTTTGTGAGTTTACTGATATTCCGATTGCTAGTATTAGGTTCTGTTTCATTAACTACACTTTAGTGTATGCCTATTTAACAGCTTGAATCTATATTGGAAATTATTTTTCGAATGTTTATCCTTTTCAGATCAGCTCATTAGATTTTTAGTATGTTTGCGTAATCTTTTTGTAGAAAACTATTGATTGAAAAGGTAGTTGTCATCGATCCCTACGTAAGGGCAGAACTTTAGTTTTTATGAGGTTAGTTTCGATCACCTCAACTATTCCATACACACATGTTATCGAGGGATTTTTGATCAATAACTGTATAGTATGGGAAGCCGTATTAGTATTAACAGGTACGAATAAGTGTAGTGTTGCCCTACATTTTTTCGTGATTGAAAACTTGCACTTGATTGTTTTCTTGCACTCCATTATTATTGAGAGGTTTTGTCGGGTATGTTTAGGGCGATGTTAAACATGATGGCATAACAAGACAAACTGTATTTATCAAAGTCAGAAATATCAGAAATGGAGATACTTTGCTCGGGTGTCAAACCATTATTTTTTGCAAAGATTCGGCAATTTCGTGTCAATGGTAGCTGATATCGCGTTTGCTTTTCTCGGTTGACGCGCTTTATAGTATATCTCAGCGTTCCAAGAGTTCGTTGGTGATTTTTTTTAATTTACAGCTTGAAATCAGAGGTTCGCCATCTGTAGTTTTACGCAGGTCTGCATAAAGTGTATATACGTACATTATGGGTCCCCAGTATAGCGATGGTCGCTCATGCGATTGATCTTGAGATAAGTCTCCCCGAGCGCGCAACTCGGTACCTCGGGTGTTGGTATAAATTTTCCTTCTAATTGGATACGTTGATATCGGCCTAGGAGGAACGGGTATCGTTTTTCTGTAGCCGAGATACGCGTGTTTGGATCATACACTAATGGGAAACAGCTTTTGGAGATAAAATAGCTCGTCGGGTACATCCAGCAGATCAGATTCGTTTTAGATAAGTTATCACTATTATTTTTATTATTAAAAGCTGGTTTTGTATGAATCATAAGTGAATTAATTACGATGTATTTTTATAGCACAATTTTTTTATTTCTATTTTCCAACTATGTACTTTCGTGTATCGCTATTTTTGCTATTGGGTTACATAAAATAGCCTCGCAAAATATGTATATTTTATATGTATAATACTGAAGTGTTTTCCTATTGTATTGTATATTATTTTAGATATATAGGTCTATAAGTATACTAACTATAACATTCTGGGCGTAGGTTATTCACAGTGTTTACTCTTGCAAAGTGTGGTTGACAGGTAAGCTAATAAGTACACTTTTATCAAATATATTTATTTCATTCTCATCTCCTATTTCATGTCATGTCGATACACATACTGTTGTGCCCTCTTAGCGGATGTCATGACGAAACAAACATAATTTACCGTTTTCATACGATTCGTTTGGAATGAAACTTTTTAGATATATTATGGCCTTGAGTGATGCTTCTACGATCTATTTATTACAATATGACGATTACTAATTAAAAACAGATAATAGTCGCATTTTGTTGAAAAGAATGAGTACTACGTATGGATAGAGTATCTATCATTATATCAATCAAAATTGCTGTTTATGAAATGAAGTATGTATATTCAATGTGTGCTTACGAGGCAAGCTTTTACACACGCCATTACTTTAGTAAACACCGAATAGCCAGTCTAATAGAACACCAAAGGAAACCGTCCAGAGAGCATTCATACCACAGCGGTCGGAGGGAAGAAGGCTCCACATACTACACAGCGAGAACTACCCGGAGTCGAAGACACAGACGAGATTTGGACGCCTCTTGGTGCAATAAACACCGCAAGTTGAATATTGGCAAACCAGGGATCGATCTCGGCAGGGTCTTACATATCTCAATTCCAACGATCTAACTGTTATCTCACCTGCTCCCTTTAGTTACGGTTATCCATTATAAATGGTCTGTTATACCATTATATTACATGAAAATGTACCATTCCTGAGTCAAGTCATTTACGTATAAACGAATTTATTCTACTCACCATCGATTTTTCAGGGACTCGATGATACAAGTGGAAATGCACTTTCATGTAACCTACAATTTGACTAGATGCATTCCTCCTCTAACCACCTATAAATCACTACGTATGTGGACAATTCGCGGTTAGCGCGACTGCCTTGTTCAGGAATTGTTCCATCAGTGTAGACATTAGAATATTGGATTATAATAATTATAACAGATATAGTGACATAGTAAACAATATATGGAAAGCTACTGTTGTGTATAGGCCTATTTCTAAAAAGCTTCTCTTATGGTGAGAAATAAAGCGACGTTACAGTTACATCACTTATCATACCTTGCCGATAATTAGAGAGACGTTACAGTTACATCACTTATTATACCTTGTCAATAATTAAAGAGAGGTTACAATGACGTCACTAATCATACCTTGTCTGTGATTAATGCGACGTTACAATGACGTCACTTATCATACCTTGTCGGTGATTAATGCGACGTTACAATGACGTCACTTATCATACCTCGTCGGTGATTAATGCGACGTTACAATGACGTCACTAATCATACCTTGTCGGTGATTAATGCGACGTTACAATGACGTCACTGATCATACCTTGTGGACGATTAAAACGACGTTATAATGACATCACTACTATAGTTCGATAACGACGCTGGTTATAAATCATAATGAATCACATGACTTATCACGTGACTTCAGGTATAATTTAACAATTTCATCTCAATGTTATTGAACTCGATGGAGTCACGCAGCCCTATGTATATGAGACAAAAGCTATCACAGTCATGCTAGTGCGGTAGACGTTTTCCCGCGTAGTATAACACGGATGGGAGAACGTTCAGCGAATCCAGCTCCACGCCCAGGATTATTTGCGCTCGAAGAATACACCCTACCACACCGCGCAGAGAGGAGTACCTCTACTATTCAATAAAACAAAATTAATATTAAATTAATCTGAATAGAATGAGGAGTCAGTCACTCGGCAACCCGACGCTTCTGTAGAATTCCCAGCGCGCCATTTCGTGGTAGACATGTAAACAGCGCCTGCCACGGAGCACTCTAACAAGCTCGTGTTTACGCAGATTACGAAGCATATTGATGTTAAACAAAGGCAAAAACATGGCGGGCTCGCTTTCGTTCATGCGTCGATGTCAGCTTCGTTTGTGCGATTCGAGACTGTTTGCGTTCCACTTTGGGCGCTCACGTCTGCGATGTTACGCTTTTGTATTTATATTCATGTATTTTCGGGCGCTATTGTACACGAATGTTGCATTTTATAGTTTGCCATTATACAGCGTTGGGTGATAAGGTCACGCTGAACGGCCCTACTGTTTGTTTGCGTGTTTGTTTTTTTATAGAACTCCTCCTAAGGTTTTGAAGATATACCCCAATACTCCATATATATTCTGGAACTTAATGAGGTAAATTATCTGACAAAATGCAGAAGTTTTTTATGGATTAAGTATGGAACTTTAGAATTATGTTCATGCCATATATTCTCTCTCTATCGAACAATATTCTAATATAATTAAGTACAATTATTCACTCTCCGCTCTCCGTTCATGGTAATCAATCGTAAAATGAAAATTAATCACATAATTTTTGTACGCACTTTTACGTTTCACTCTTAAACCTTTCCGACAAAAACTAATGATGCAGAGGCGGTATTTATAAGTAGAAATCAAATGAGTAGGAACTGGTCATTATCCACTACGACCGCGCTCTCTGTTGAATCGCGTAAAATCTATCTCAAAGCGGAACGTACGTGGCGCAAAACAAGGTAAGACGAAGACCTCAAATTGAAATTTATCGAACACTGAAGGCAAACAGTTGCTTTTTCCTCATTGTTCCTACCTACACCACTCCGATTCCCAGAACATTTTGTGACTAAAATCGATAAGATTGGACTGTCCCTTGCCCAACACCCAGTCCTAGATGGCGTCTCACCCTCCCACTAAGTGCAATGATAAACTTATCTCAACCCACACACTTTTAACGAGTTCACTCCAGTTACCATTGCTGATGTCACGAAGACCTTCACTACACTCAAGACATTACCTATCGACTCGGTTTCAAAGTCTATTTAGACCAGCCATTCCCGCACTCATTACGTATTTTTTTTAACTTTTCAATCTCTAATTTTCATCCGATAATTTCCCCGACAGCATGAAGATCGCTGACATGAGACCATTACTCAAAAAGACAACATTGAACATCAGCATCTAAAAAACCACCTCCCTGTATCAAATTTCACTCTGGTTTCTAAACTGCTTGAACGTCTAGCCAATTACCAACCTGTACAACATCTCACTAGAAAAATCTTTTTCCCCTTATCCAATCTCCCTATAGGCGTAACCACAACGTTGAGACTGTTATCCTTGCCGTTTTTAATTCCATTCTTAATTTTCTCAACTCATGCAAGGCTCTTATCCTCATATTGCTAGATCTTACGGCGGCCTTTGATATAATGGATCATAAAATCTGAATCCCCCGACTAGAGTCCCACTTTGGCATTTCTGGCACCGCTCTTATGTGGCTACAGTCGTACCTTGTCAATCGTTTTTCTACACGGATATAGGCAACCACCAATCTCACAAACACTCCCATAAACATGGTATCCCACAGGGTAGTGTGTTGAGGCCGTTTTTGTTCTGTTACACATCACCTCTCTGTGACATCATCACCGGAGATGGCCTAAATTGCCATTTATATGCAGATGATACGCAGATCTGGATGCCGGTACCAAAAAACAGTTTAGAACCCAAAACATCTATTCAAAAATTGAGACATATCTGGCCGCGGTTGCAGAGGTGATGACATGTAACAAACTAGAGCTTAATGCTGACAAAACAGAACTAATGTGTATCGGATCTCAATTCCAAAGCTTCTCAACCCCTGGCTTCAGCATCAAGTACGTTACACCCGTCCACACAGAGTCACTAGTTCACGCACTCATTACTTCATGCATCGACAATATTAACTCCATCCTAGTCAACATCCAACAATACGAAGTCACTCTTCGAAAACTACGGAATCCACATCGACGCATCCACAGACTACAACTCACACCTCAAATCAGACCCACTCTTGTATCACTGCAGTAGCTTCCAGTAAAACAGCGGATATCATTCTGATCATTACATTCAAATGTCTCCATCACTCTGCTCCATCGTGCCTCTCAGATCTCATTAAAATCCAGCAACCATCCAGAACCACCCTCCAGCCTGTCACGACTCGCTTGTTATCCTAAGGTACAACAGACAATCATTTGACCACCAAACATTCATTGCAAGAATTATTGCTCCAGACAGAAATCTCCAACTCCTTTCCTTCGTCCATCAGATCTCTCTATTCACTCAATTTGAGGCATAACATAAGGTACACACACACACACACACATATATATATATATATATATATATATATATATATATACCAATGTCAAGTGCCACAGATAGCTTCCTATAGCAGCACATAAAGTCAAAATAAATTATTAGTGTCAAAAAATCTATTCACGTTACACGTAGTGATACATTTTGGTTTATCTTTTTTTACAAGTTTCACTATTGTCTTTTCAATTTCAGGTGTCCTTTCCTGATTGAAAACGCCAGGCGCGTAAGTGTTACGATTTTTTTAGATATATTAAAATATATGTCTTATCACTAGGTTATTTTAATTACTGTTATGGATATCACATTCATATTACCTTCCATTTGTTCGATACGCTTTTATCCGACGCGGTGCTACTGAACGTGAATGAATAACATCATTTATCGGCCACGCAACTCTCACTGACTATATCGATTATTGATTTTTGTCGACTATCTTGTATACTAACACAAATCTAACGGGTTACGCTGCAGGTTTAATTACTGATTATTAGTAAAAATATTTTCATGTAGGAAAAATGAGAAACCTAGGAAAATGTGCTTACGCTACTCCGTATGAAATCGAAATGTTAATAGGGAAGAGCCAATCTGGTTCTTGAAAAAAAAATGAAGAGGAATGCACAGAAAAAAATCCTGTACATCTGATGGGACGTGTATGAAATCGGACAGATATGTGATTGGTGTGCCGTTTTTGCTGCCACATTTGGGATTTGACAGATGACAAATTTTCTCACAGAAGAAGTAAGTGCGCAATTAGATTGGCTAAAGAGCCACAAAATCGTTTAGGAAAGAGCCATTATCATTTAAGTGTGTTTCGCGCCCGATATTGAAGATCTTGTCAAAAGAGACCCTTTTCGTGTTTCACGGCGCGACAGATGTTCACGACAAGATAATATTCTCTCGAAAAGCGCTAAAAGTCGTGCCCGGAAACACGTGCTTAACTATCAGGTATAAAATCACAGATCGTTTCCAAGTTGTTCACTTTAGTCTGGCGCCGTTTAGGATGACGAGATCTTAAACCGGTACTATCTGTGGAAAATGCCATATGTCTGCCAAATTTCGAGAATGTGAGGTTTGCTCGTTTCGCGACCGGAACAAACAAGTCTAATATACATTAACATAACAAAACGCTCCAATAATGTATTGAAATGGTAGCTTCAAACGTGAATACGGTTTTGTCATTCTGACAGCATAGGGGGAAAATGATAATAACCCGAAGTGAATACCAAAGATACGGTAAAGAGAAAAGGGTTCGGTTTTATTCAGGAAATTATTCTATTACAAGTTGAAAGTAAATTTGAGAATCCACCGATTAATAAACACCATCTTTCATATGCAAATATACTTCATTAGGTGTAGTCCAGGTAAATCCCATACTCCTTACCTTATATATGGGTCCTTTGGGTGACATTCTGGATTATCACCTGTATGCTGACGACTGCCAAATATACGGACGATGTAACAAAGATAATTTGGCAGTCACTTTAGATGCAAGAGGTACTTGTTTAAAGGAGATAAACATATGGGTGGATTCCAACCTGTTCAAGTTAAACAAGAATAAGACTCAAATCATGATGATACAACGTAAATTTATTGACAGTCCAGTCAACACCAGCGTGATTATTGGTAATAGTGTAATGGCTTTGTCATCACAAGCCCGTAATCTAGGTGTGGCGTTTGTTCATAATCTGTCTTTTGAGAACATTAGTAATGTGTGTAGGGTCTGTTCCCTACATCTTCGATATATACGTCGCATTCGCACATATATTACACAATCTGTTGCAGCTAGTGTGGTCTATTCATTGGTTACGTCAAAACTCGACTACTGTAATAGTTTACTCATCGGCTGTTCCTCTATTGTTATTAATTGTTTTTCTCGTGTACAGAATACTGCGTGTAATATTGTTATGAAGAAAAGTAAATTCTGTCGAATTACTTTCTCTCTAATCAGTCTTCACTGGCTTCTGATTCGTGAGAGAATTAGGTTTAAAGTTCTTGTTTTTGTATTTCTTGGTCTTCATAACCTTTGGCCTGGATAATTCTATGTTCCTATACGCCGTCTGCGGTCTTGTGACACACACAGCTGTAGTAAAGCCATTCCATCATATTACATCCGATAGGCGCTCTTTCTCCTGTCCAGGTCCAAAATTATGGAATGATCTTCCGATCTTATTTCGACAGCAGACATCGCTCAGCTCATTCAAATCCCTATTGAAGACCTACCTGTTTTCACGGGCTTCTACATAATGCATTTGAATATTTCACTTATTGTTTTCTTTTCATCTTTTATTTTGTATACATTTTCTATCTGTAAAGCGCCCCTGAAAGTATATGGATACTGATATCTGCGCTATTTTCTTCATTTAGATGAACCAAGATAATCTATAAAGTGTCAGCTATTTTTTCGTTTGAAATGGCATTCCTGACCCGGCAAGCCATACGTCTATGTATATTACAAGTGGGACATTTATATACGGCGCATTGAAATGAAATATTAAATAAAGTGAAATATATTTGATTTAGCGTGCACTAATAGCATTGCTGTCTAACACACTTTACATCAATAAAAATACACTATTAGAAAACATTGATATGGCCCGGGCAACGCCAGAAAATGACACATGCATATCCGTATAGATTAACATTGAAAACTCTAATGACCGCGCTACACTAACTAAAACCGCTGCTACACCGGCTGTTAATTTCGTCAGTAACCTCCTTACTCAGCTTGCTCACCTAACTTAGTTCCCTGACTACTATAGGCGTATGGCTTTACGTAATAGATTCACTGTCAATTTATGGAAATTCACAGGCGAATGCGAGTATATAGGCTAACAGATGCCCTCTCATTTTTACGTGCCCAGTTAATATTTAACAACGTTGCTGGGAATATACCTATCACCTTTATGTAAATGCGGCTACGTCGACCAAAGAAATTTAAAAAGTACATTGAGCAAGAATACAGCGGAAAAAACACGGTTTGTATAGCCCGGAATTCATACACTTCATATTTTGATCTGTAGCCCGGTGCCCCGGTGCTCCACCAACTAAGCGACCACGCTCTCTTTTGATGGGGTTGTACTGTACATGCTGCCGAAATGGAGGAATGATGAAACGCGCGCGATTTTCAGAGTAGTTTTTTAAACAAGTGCCTTCATTTTTACAAATTAATATATATATATATTAATTATATATATATTAATTTAT
>WURV02153503.1:0-16886 GCA_011762755.2 Epimenia babai
TAGGTAGCAGGTTGCTGGTGACAACAGCATCCTCGGGTCCGATGGCTTCGGGGAACGTGTCTTCGGAACAGACTGTGAGTAAAGAATGCCATTTACATAAAAACTGTGAGTGCGAACATAATTTAATAATAACTGTCGAGACAGTGCAATAAAACACTATAACAAAAAATACTGTCTCAAGCAGATGAGGGCTGTTTGGTTGTGTTCAGGAATAAATTAGCATTGTAAGGTAGATAGACGTACCAGGAGTGGTTGATGGTGTAAGAGTTGTAGTCACTGAAAATAAATGGTAATATCATTTAATAATTATTAATAATTTAATAATAAATAATAATTCAATATATATATATAATATTTAAAATATAATATCTATATATATTTAATATATTAATTATATATTTAATAATATTGTCTTCCTGTTTATTTTTTGGTGTAAACCATGTTGTATTACCATTGTAAAGTGTCACTGATAACTAGTTACTTGAAGAGGCACTATAAATACAATAATAATATCATTTTTCTATATAGAGTGTATAGAGCCCAGCCTGATCTAGTTAAGTAATAGTCTTCCATCATACCAGAAATGGCCTCACTCTGTGTATAGTTCGCAGATGCCCTGCCTATCCCAAACTATACATAGCAAACATAGTAATAATAATATCAACCATATTTTGGCTGGATTAATATGGCGTTTGGTTTGTCTGGATTAATATGGAGGCTGTTTTGTGTCAGCCACAGAGAAATATCTTTCAAACAGCTCTCGATTCATCTTAAGGCACTGCTAAGATGGATTGGATCATCCTGCCAGCCAGATTTGAGTGTCGACATAGAAATGAGTTTTAAAGAAATGTAACGAAAATAATTTTAAAGAATGACTTCAAATAACATTAGCCAGAAGACGATGGGCTCTTAAATCTTACTTTAGGATCTTAAAACATGAAGCGCGTAATAATGGAAAGAATTGTTGATATAGCAGATTTATAGAATACGAACCTACAGGCTTCACACATGATTCAACAACGAGGTCTGAAATGATGACTGGATTGGCATCATTTAATGGTACAAAGCGTACAGTGATCTTCGACACTCGTTCATTGATTGGTATGGGTTGTTCAGGTCCAGGATTGGGGATGGATTCCTAAAGTGAACGAAAGACACATTAATTAATACCACAAGCTAATGTACAATGTACAATACATCATTCTTTATGGTAGGTATTTTATGCCACTTCACTACTGATGTACAGTGAAACTTGTATTAAGCGACCGTCCGCGGGACCGGCGTGAGACGGTCGCTTAAGACAGGTGGTCGCTTAATAGAAATTGGGATATTTTTCCCGTTCGTTACGCTTAAATATTATGCTAATACTGTATTATAATAGATTTTAACTCGGATTTATATCCCAACTGTTTTATTATCGTAATTTTGGTAAAATTTACATGAAACTGAAAATGAAAGTTAATTAAAGATGGATTGTACAGTACACCTAAAATGTTTATGAAGTTTAAAAACTTCTGTCAATTTTCTCTGTTTCGTTACTTTCTTTAACATTTTTTTTCCTATTGCGGTTTCGATATTAGATATATCGAGAAGGACAGCCGTAAGTCCTTCTTCCGCTGCGTATGACTTTAACGTATAACTTTCCCCGCTATGTCTTCATCTCATTCTAAATAAACACGGACCTATCATAGACTTAGCGGGGTGTGCGACATATGTAGTTCATATGTAGACATTTGGAACCAGTGGCGTTAATGGAGAAATGTCTGCCCAGACTCAGTGGGCTTTCACACTAGGTTTTTTTCCCCCACCCCTAACAAGTGAGGCTAATCAGATTGTCGTGTTAACCACATTAATAGGCTAGCTTTGTGAAGGGCCAAGAATGGCCTATCACAACGATCACTTCGGTAATCAGCCTATCAATACAATGCTATACAATGAAAGTCGAGCAAGAATATCCCGACCTCGTCATTGGATTATACTTCCATCAAATCTTCGTAACAAGTTGAGCGTTTTTCGGAAATGCTCGCAACATCTTTCAAACTCGCAATTTTTCTCGCTATGTTGGGGCTCTTTTGCAAAAATTTGCTGGCCCCGACCGTTTAATTATGCAAGTTGGCCAAAAATCGCACAGTGTAAAGGCACTATGAGACAGCTGTAGTATGACAAAAATATTATCGTATAAGGCTTAATATGCAAAAAAAATATTGATTTCTCTAATTGCAAAAATACAAAGAAAATTAGAACACTTGATAAATTTGTTCATACGATTTCTGATAAGGGAAATTATTACATGATTTTTCCCTTTAAAATGATAGTTAAGATTTATGATCTGTATTCAGTACCCAGTTATAAAAAGTGCGTGATCATGACGCTGCCAGTCACGGTAAAAAATGGGTAGTCCCTTAAGTGTGCCTTCCCCGCAGGCTACTGGCCGCACTCCATCGACAGTTATTGGCCAACCACGCCGGGTAACGCAAATATCAATTTTCTGCAAATCAAAAACGTTTTCAGTAACTCGGATCGAAGCACTTCAACTATGATAACCACCGTCTCCTAATTCAAAAATTACACATGTGATAGGATTCGAACCCACGACCTCCAGATAAACGGTCTGGTCCTTTACCAAATATGCTCCAGGAGCAAGCTTTCTAGTGTGCATTTAGGTAAACATCGTTTTGAGAACCACTAATGTTTGAAGTCCGTATATCATAGCCAGCCATATAAACAGATATCTGTAACAAGCATGATGGACTGTAAATTGATTAGTTGATATTTGGGGTGTTTTCATATTAATGTGATGGTAATGGGGGTAGATAACTATAACAATAGCAATTGCAATAAAAACGATATAATGACAATAATAACGATATCAACAATGGCGATAACGATAACGCTCAGGTGTAGCGCTTAATGGCGGAGTTACATTATATTGACAAAACTTATAAAATGCATGGATGTAGGTCAAATGCTATACAAAAGGTACGACACACACGTAGGAAAAAAGCTTCTAGAAAAAATGACGCAAATGCATCTCGCAAGCAGTCAAAGAATATGAAACATATATATGATGTCATACTGCACAAGTTTTTATGGTTCCCAATTATGGAGATTGTTTCATAATCATATGTATAGTAAAATGCGGGTGACTTATAATAAGGCATTGGGATCTCTCCCCAAGTTGCCTAATGTGTGTGTGTAGCATAAGTGCAAAAGATATTGAGATTGGTGTAGCTGCGTTTGATGTGTTAATGCGGAAATTGTGCTTCACATCCAACAGCCATTTTATAATTCGGCAAATAGTCTTGTGCGAAACATAATCCAAAGTGGCCGTGTGTACTGGTCTTTGATGATGTCACGATGGGAGTGTCTATTGTACCTATTCTCATAAAATTGTTGGATAAGTTCAATCGCTATCTCTTCGCGTTACTAAAGGATGGGAGAAACGAGCTTGGTGTCAATCGAGGCACTGAATTCGTATATAAATCCCTCCGGCGAAGGAAATACGAAAGATGTAGGTTTTCTTCCGGTACTAATATAATTATAGACAATCTGTGGCTACCCAGAAGTCTATGGAGTGTCGGGCTAAAGGCTGCGTATATTTTACGTGGCGAATCAAACTCGGGTTACAGCCTACTCCGGTTAACCTTGAAAGGGCTTCATAATGGTCCAGCAATGAGGTGGATACTAGTCCTTTGATACACACGTACGTACATACGTATGTGCATACTTAGGTGATTTTTAAGAACGCGGTACTTTGTTGGCGCCAGTGGTGTAGTAGCTAGAAGCTCTGCCTTTCATGCGAGTGGTTGCGAGTTCGAACCGGCACAAACCAGGGTTTTTTTCCCGCGCCTTCCAAATTAGGAAATGAGCAAGATTTTCGTGCTTGTATATTGCGAAAGATTTGTCGTGGAATTGTTTATTATAAAATATTTTAGAGGTGTAACAAGGCAAAGTTTTTTATTTATTTATGGGCTGACTACCGAAGTAATCGTAGTGTCAGCCAATTTAATTTATGACCCTTTACAAAGCTAGCCTATGTGGTTAACACAACAAATTGATTAGCCTCATTTATAAGGGGTGGGGCAAACACGTAGTGTGAAAAACCCATCGAGTCTGGGCAGACAATTGACCTTATTCCATTCACGTCACTGGTTCCATATGTCTACATACGAGCTACATATGTCGCACACTCCGCTAAGTCTATGGAAGGTCAATGGTTATTTACAATAAGAGAGATGATGACATAGCGGAGAGGTAAGCTACATAGAGGTCATCCATTAAACATCTGAAGCACGGCAAGCGTCAGAGGGAAAAGCCCTAACAGAACCACTCTGCAAGAGCTACCCAGACCACCATGGGCAATGTGTATAAGGCGCTTTTAGCCCGAAAAACGCCACAGAAGGCAAAGTTGTACGTGCGACTGAAATTTAGTTATTAAGTAGCACCTAAACCTCGCCTTCACCGTTACCTTTATGTAACGCATATAGAATTACATCAAAATTCGTGATCATTGTGATTTGGCACTGGATCATTAGGTTCGGTCGAAGGGAGGACAGACTGTCGTCGATCTGCAATTAAATTCGTTCTATTTCAATCGTGATTAAAGCAGAAGTGTCTACACGAAATGATGATCAAAGTACGCAGTGGTAATGATAAAGTGTCTTTGATAGCCATGTGTTAAAAGAGCACTATAAATCGATAAAATTTCATTTCATCCAATTTCATTTCAAACAGCTATGAAGATATTGCAGATCGTGATTTACATTCTGTAAGTGAAAACTCACAAAAAATCCAAGTAGGTTGGAAAATCAAGATGCACTTAATAAGTTGAATCAAATACAATCTCTTTTACATGAGATAAGAAAAGGTACGAATTTAGAGCCACAAATGTTAGTGTGCCGGATACAACCTGCAGATCTCGTCATCTCATTGCAATTTATCATCGAGAATTACATATTGTTCAAAGTGCCTGACGCATTCAGAACGTTTCCGAACATTTGGAATCTGAGGCTGTGGGTGGACGAAGACCCGGTGTCTGTCATGTCTTCGTGGTTTTTACTACGGTGTTTTACTATTCTCCTAAATCAGACCTCATCCGTTCGTCGTGTATCCCACAGCGTACTTAAAGTAACTTAACATTACAAAGTACGTATGAATTAATAATTACTTTTTAACGCAAGCTTTTTAAAGCGACCGCAAATTACTGTCAGTGATCGAGTCTGGGATGATGATGAGGTGTAGCATTGTTATCTCAAGAAATCCAATTAACATTCTTACTCGTCGCACAAGTGGCTCGATGGTATAATGCTAGAGAACGTGGGAACATCGTTTAAACAGACTGTTGGCGTAATAGGGAGCGCCGAGGACATAGTTATCGTCCCGGAATAGCAATTAGGAGGCATACCTCAGTTAATTCGGGGTTTTGACTACTGATTTTTCGTGCATTTTAACCTATCAATTTCTCAATACAAAATCGCTAATAAGGAATGATTATGTCTAATTATGATAATTGCACCGTCGTTAACTGAAACAAGAATGGTCACGTCGGTGTGCTGTAATTACTTCTTGGTTCGAACATTTAACACATCTCTCATGTGGAAGATCAGAGAACCCTGTATCCAACTCTAATTCATTTCAACAAATTTTTACCATAACGTCACATTCAATTAGTTCAACCAGTTTCAGATTATATCAGACTATTTTCAAGGTTGGTAGCGCATTTTCATATATTTATAGGCTGATTACCGAAGTAATCGTTGTGTAGGCCATTTTATTACATGGCCCTTTACAAAGCTCGACTATGTGATTTACACGACAATTTGATTAGCCTAACCTATACGTTACGCTAAGTTTACGGAAGGTTAATGGTCATTTACAATGAGATGACGACATAGCAAGGAGTTAAGCGACATATTGAGATCATATATAGAGCATCTGAAGCACAGTTAACGTTAGAGGGAAAAAGCCTGAACAGAACCACACTGCAAGGGCTACCTACACTCCTATGGGCAATGGGTTTAAGACGTTTTCAGCCGAAAACCTCCACGGTTACTATAATTGTTAGAGCCTGGATTCTAAGTCAAACGTTCTAACCACTACGCCACCTGCCGCTAGGAAGCGCATCCATCCTCCAACCAGTTATTTTGGTTCACTCTATATTTTGCTATGTATGAATTAATAATTACTTTTTAACGCGAGCTTTTTAAAGCTTTTTTAATCATAGTTATCGTCCCTGAATAGCAATTAGGAGGCATACCTCAGTTAATTCCCACCTAATCCTAGGAAGCGCATCCATCCTCCAACCAGTTATTTTGGTTCACTCTATATTTTGCTATGTCTACAGACATACAACATGATATCACACTCCTTCGATGTGGCTGCAAGCAACTATTCAACACCGCGTAGAAATACCACCAATCACTTGCAGTCAAATACCAAGCGATCATAATGCATGGATTCAAATAACAATAGATACCTCAAAATGGAAAAGCAGTCACATATTACAAGAATCCCTCCAAATTTCAAATCAAGGGACGCAACTGAAAATTACTCGGCGCTCTTTTTAAGGTCAAGTGTGTTGTTATCTCGAGTTGGTTTACAGTCACTGTACCAGTGCCCTTTCTAACGCTGATTAATGCGAAACACTTTGAAAGTATTTGATCATTCAGATAATCGTGTCTGTCGTCGTTCTTTGCATCGATATTTAAAGAATATTTATTCTCGAATATATTTACAAATTCGAGAACTTCTAGAACACGTTAATTTTGTTGCGCTATATTAGGAAAGCTGGGTAAATAATCAGGCGGGCTGTCTGCATAAAGTGGAATGGTCGTATGGTAATGTTGATAATTCTGAACTCACAAACATCCCGATAATGGTCGCAATATCGTGGAGAACGTCACGCACTTTGGATGGCTCGAATACTTTAGCGACTCTGAAATTATCAGTTCTTTGTTTCAAGCATTTAACCTGTTCTGTATGTAGAAATCCAATAAGCACGGCAACACCGAGTTAGTTACTCAATCATGAGTCAGATTTACTTAAGATATACACCGTGTTTTAATTTAAAACTCAATATTACCCCATTACACTACTTAGGTAAAGTGAGTATATTTTGCAAGATTTCTTTTTTACAAATATACCAAAATAAGAATGAACCCTATAGATACGCGGGTTCTGAGACGGTGTATAAGTCGGTAATTGGTATATTGTAATTTCTTTCAACAAGTCTTTGTGTATCCTATGCCTATTCATACATAGGCATATGTCCTAGGTATATATGTGTATACGGTATTATACGGTATGTCTAGCGAATTTTTTTTACTAATTTTATTAAATCGTTCCTTCAACAAAACATTACAAAATATAAACGTATGTACATGAACGTCGTCTACATAATGTTATCTAATAGTAATGTAAAATGTAATACAGCCTACTATAACAACGACTTTTATCCTCAGGTGAATATCAATAATAACGATACATTGATAGATATAATAAGTCAATAACAATAATAATAGAATAGACCTGTCCAAAATAACTTTAGTGTGATCATTTTTAATTGAATATTTTATTCAACAAACAATAAATGGTAATACACAGTGCGATTTACACCGATTAAATTGACATGGTTTATGAAAAATACGATTCTTAGCATCAATACATTAAATACTCCTAAAAATAAATAGAAATACATGTCTCGAGACTACAGATAAAAGTATCCATGAAGATATTTACATTATTTACAGACATACGATTATACATTACATATTAAAGGGAATAAGACATCATATTTTTTAAAATGAAGTCAAATAATTCCGGAATTGTTGAAGGGAGGTGTCAGAAGTGTTAACTTATACGAGGACACTCCTCCCCCTATTAAATAAAAACTAAATGGTAGATTCAGACGGTTGAAATATATAGATGTAGAGTTTGATACTTTCATAATATTTTTGCTAATTTCAAGACCTGAACTATAAAACTCAACAATTTGAAAAAAAAAATATTGTAGTAATCACCAAAGGAAAAATTTAGCACCTAATATGATTCACACAGCATAGTACATACATCGATGAATGAACTAATTGAGGATGTGTGTAACGGAAAGTATGGCACATGGGGAACTAGGCGTAGCATTCAACTAATAAATTCTTAACTTTTCTTTGACAACATTCTAATCTCGGCAGTCGCCTTAGATTCATGTCTAAATTATTCCAGGGTTCTACACAAAAAATAGAAAGACACGTGTTCTCCGCTGTAGATTTGGAAAATCTTACTTTAAAATCAAAGACATTTCTTACATTGTAGTCACAGTTGAGATTCTTCACAAAATACGATCGAATGTTCACTGGTAATAATGAAAAATGTGCATAATGAAAAATAGTATAGGTTTTGTATTTAACAATGTAATCAAGTTTTAAGCCTTTCACATCATGAAAAAGCGGGTTTTGTATGATCAGAATAATTTGCTAGATGAATATTTCTTGTTATCTTGTGTGAAGAAATAAATTTCTTGTGAAGTATCACCCCATATTTCGCTACTGTAAAATTAATATGGATATATAAGCAAATTATACAGCATTTAGACACTATTTACATGTAATAAGTATTTCCATCGATATATAACGGATGAATTCTTTGCAATTTTACTTTAAATATATTTTCGGTGTTGGCTCCAAGACAAGTTTTCATCAATAATAACACCTAAATATTTTGTTTTGTCAACCCTTTCTATTTTAACATCTTTAATTGAAAACTCAACATTCTCTCTATCTCTTTTACGCCCAAAAACAATAAAGTTTGTATTGCTCACATTTAAAGATAATTTGTTGGATTGAAAGCACTTATTTAATTTACATAACTCTGCACTGACGGTTTGACTTATCTCATCAAAATTTTACCAGAGTATACTAAATTAGTATTATCAGCAAACAACTTAATTTATTAGATACGTTACAAATATCATTTACATAGAAGATAAAAAGTGATGGACCAAGAATAAAACTTTAGGGTACACCTCACGAAATGCCCCTTGGATCGGAATTCATAGTGTTGAATGATACAAATTGATGGCGGTTACTTAGGTAGTCTTTTATCCAAGAAAGTGCATTTCCCCATATGCCATAGTGATCAAGGTTTTTGCCAATACGTTGTGGTTAATAGTATTAAAAGCCTTTTTGAGATCATTAAAAACTGCCGCAGTTATTTTCCAGCATTAGAAGCATCTGTAATTTTCTCTATTAGTTCCATAAGAGCAAGAGATGTAGAGTGAGATTTATGAAAACCATATTGACCCTGGAATAAAATATTGTTTTTAGCCAGAAATGACACAAGTCGACTGTTAAAAAGTCTTTCCATGATTTTAAAGAACTGGGGTAAAAGAGACACTGCTCTATAGTTGGTAAAATCACGAGGAGGGCCGGAAAATAAAATGAAATATATAGGTATAGAGCTTGGAATATGAGTTACCGGATGTACTAACTGCGCAATTGCGTTCTTGTCAAAATACACGGCTAGCTTCAAGGTCATCTGACTGTTTGCAAGCTTAATGTTTCTTTTCCTTCTCTCGTTCAATGTCCACGTCGAGGCTAGGGGCACAGGGAACTTGATGATAACACATACACAAGAAATTTTGCGTTCGTATATTCTACGTTTTTATAATCGAGAAAGTTTCACGCGAATTGAAAAACCGTGTGACAGTGTCCGGGCCGAAGAAGGAGGAAAACGACGCCGGATGGCGTTCGGAGCATCAGTCTTCAGAATGCCTTCAGGAACGTCTTCCCTTACCGGATTTTCTCAATTCGCGCCTATCGTAAAATCTAGATTCATTTGTGACCATGTGAGTTCGATTTCCGACATATGTCTTGACCAAGTGCTGTGACCTTTGCTTTAAAAGCCATTATCGGTGTTACTTTTTCTCAACGTAAACAAATTTACGCTTTCGGTGATTTTTGTCACACATATGAGTCTGTTTAGAAAACCAGGCTATCGCAACGGGTTCGCGATCTACATGTATCGGCAGGAAAATTATTTAGCCTCTGGAGCACCTCTACAACAGCAGACAAGCAATAGTGTGGCAGGAGAATTCGTACGTATTATCAGTTTGAGAGGGGCTAAGACAAGGTGATTTGGATGCTTTATTCACCGAAAATATACATTAGTTCCTCTGCGAAGGTGAGCGAGTTACACTCCTCAGCGAAAAGAGTACTTTGTGCGTTGGTTTACAGAGACGATACTGTAATTTTCTCGCAAACTTGCAAATTCCCTTGGGTTTACAGTTATTATTGCTACGGCTGTGAATATACTGCACACGTGTAATGTCTTAGTGTAAGTGAAGATAAAACACAGTTGGTACTTATTACCGAGGGAGGTCGGAGGGCCAGTGCTGTTAGTTTCATGTACAGAGATAAACAGCTAGAAATCGTTAACCACTTCGAATACTCTTGGTATGATGATACGAGATCGTAAATGATAACGTAATGATTGGCGGACATGGTTATTTTCTGTTTTAATCATTAAAGTTGATACAATTTCAAGACTTTTACAATGAAATCATGAAATAATCAGTAGACTTGTCCCAGCGCGGACCCGGCAGGTGTGAACACGGCTCTTGCGTGATATCATAATATTAAATTACTTTCAACTCGTCAACCATTTACCTTATTAGTATATATTCTCTATCAATTCACCGACGTTCTCTATTATTTCGTGTGTATCGATAATAAATATGAAGCACGTTTTCAACGCCCTGAAAAGTTCACTGTTTCACATCTTGAATTATATTTCGCTGGATATTGCATCCGTTGTATTGCCTTTTGTCGTATATAATTACAACTTTTAGCAAGAAATAGAAATAAATTCGGAGCGAACCATTTTGAGACTCTGGTGTGACGTGATGAGCAGACAATGAACCGCCTTTTAGCCTATGAATTACGTGACCGCCATACATGTTCGGTTGGACTAGATAGATCGAACCCTTGTACGACATGTGACCCTCCTGCAACGTAAGGCATATATCGGCTTCCATATTGAATTTTATTATACCAGAATCGCGAATGGCACTTCGGAACATTGATAAACAAACAGTTAGACGCAGATTACCTCTGTCTGCAGTTATATACCTTAGGTTAGATAGTTCGGATATATGCTGTTTATGCGAATAAACTGAGAGAACATCGCTGTATATTATTTGCTTTTTGCAGTGCTGACTTTGACCGCGGTCAATAAGATGGTCTTGGAAGATTTCGAGCCCGTTTCTCAAAGTGAAGAAATTAGTGCGGCGCAGCAAACAGTTTGCACATCGTCGACCATCAATCTGCGAGTCCTCTGCCTTCAGGTTACCACGAAATGCTTACCTACCTTTGAGCGTGATTAATAATAGGCGCAGACTGCGCGCAATGAGATTGTGATATGGTGGAGACATGGATGAGACAACTGCTGGACACGGTCCTTAGGGAAATAGAACCCAGTGTCCATTTTCCTGTTTATTGTAACGATGTGATTGTTCGAAAATCAAAAACGGATGAAACAGACTAGTTGCTGGTGTTGCCACCCGTAAGCCCGACAATTCCTCTCCCGGGTCATATGCCTATTATTACTGAGGGTTCATTGAAGTACTTACGATCGCTAGTGCGGTATCGTTTATGGGTTTCCGCAGAAGGAAATTACCACGAGGGTTGTCGCAGCTGTAGCCGACCGCAAACTTCTGCAATATCGTTTGATATAATATTAATAGAGCACACGCTATTAACTCTAATATGTAATTTTATAACTTTTAATAACCATATAACAATCAATCTGTCGAAGCGAACAAAGTTATCGGTTATAATATTTCAGTTGAAAATACCGATCGCAAAATGGGACATTCAAACGGATAAATCTGGGAGTTAATATGAAATTTTGATTCCAAAGTGGCTTCAACGATGTAGGAGTAAGCAACGATGTCTCTCATGCGAGAAGTTGCGGTTCAAATGTGAATAAACGCAAGATTTTTGTATATAATATGGGACGCCGTATTAATCTTATTAAGTATGGGAAATTTTAAGGGTAACACCATTAGAGACTAATTGATTTTATTTTGTACATGTTTAGAAATATAATTCCCAGAATAAACTGTACATTTTAGGGTCCCTGAGAGAGATAGTTCCCACCTGTTTCACGGTATTTCAGTTAGACCGATGGGAGACGACCCTGTTTGATTTTTTTCATGGAGCTGATTTATGAAATTTTGACAGTTTTAGTCTATAATTAAGTGCTTTTGTTTCCAATGTAGCCGGCGACCAGTGGGAAGTATAGTTACCACCCCTTATATGGCATGAACTACTTTACTAAAAAGTTTAAAAAGGTTTTAAATTAACTTTAGATCAGTCAGAATATTCTAAAAATACAATTATACACTAAATACCATTCAAAATAAAAATGGCCCGGGAAAGTGTTGAAGAAGCTTTAGCATATATGCAATATGCTTTGTCAGGCTTATGGAATGAAATTCCTGGAGAGATTTGAAGAGTAAATCGCACCAAAATGAGTAAATGTTTCTGTTTTGGACATTAATGTCTATTGAAGTGGGTTGTGGAATTGCTAAAAGATCACACAGAGCAATTATTTTCCTGAGTGCGACTGGCATCAATGGTCACTAATGAAATTGAACTAAAAACATACGTTCCCACTTTTTCAAAGTAACACGCCACCTTGGACCTTGGTAATGAGTAATTTTTGAATCGCTAATTCAGTTTGAAGATTTTGCGTGAACCAACAGTATTGAAAACGTCAATCAACAAGGTTGTTTAAACGATCACAAATTTCCCGGTGATATAGTCGTAGAAAAATCAAATTTCCCACTTACTGAGACGGTGAAAACGTATAGAAAATATACATTCTAAATGATATTCTGTTAGGGAGAGAGAGAGCTAAGTACTCTGGGCTTGTACCTATACATATATGTTAAAAATACTTCGCGGGTATCAAGCTGTACCTCGTCAGATCGAAACGTCGAGTATGACTCATCTTTTTCCATCTTCAAGATCACATCTTCGCCCTGAATTCGTAACGCGATAACCAGCTTTTGAGGCATATCACAAGTGTTGTAATCTGGCCTCGTCCCCGGCATTAGACGTATCTTCACATTATCCGTTTTATCTTTATAAAACAAAAAACTAAATCATTAACACTGTCATTCTTTAGAGACGATGAAATACCCATACAACACTTCGCGGGGTCGATATATCATCTCGCGGCTACGTCCGGCAGAGTAAACATGATGACCAAATTGCACCCGAGGATGTATACGTCCGCGTTCCCTCGTTGGTTCGCCAGACAGACCCTCGCCCATCCGTCGTCCCGACAACCCGCCCGTCCGTCCGTTCGTCCGTCCGGTCGTTGACTATGGCAGACAGATGGCTGTGCTGTAACTCTAGTCAAGTCTTCTAATGTTTCTCGTCTCTGACATGGCCAAGGTTCTGCAGCAGAACGATCTATCTCTCGCACTGCTTCTTATTCCGCTGCCTTATCATTTCCGTCTATGTAATTATCAATCGTCCCAAATCCGGAAGAATGTCCAACATTGGCGTGAGTTGGCGTAGGTTCGATGTCCGCCTATCATGAGTTTGTATGACCCAAGGAATTTTTTTCAGCAATAATAATTAGCCCTAAACGTATTCAGTGGATTTGTTTTTACAACCATTAATGCTAAACTTACAGAGGGCAGGCGTTTTTGTGGACAGAGCATCGTTTTACGCATACGTACATTTTCCCCACATCTATCACAGGAAAAAAAATAGAACACCGTTCGTAGTTAAGCAGGAAATGGTAACAGCAGTTTTAATATAATATCTGCATACATTCAAAACCATCTAAACCTACCCGTAGACATAAAGTTCTGAGAGTCGAGGAGAGCACGGCCATCGCACAGCGCCACAACGGCCGCGATCAGCACGAGAATTCGCATGTTTTACTATATGAAATTACTGTTACCAGACTGAATATTACAATTCGTTGTGTTCAGCGCAACTTATCCGCTTAAAATAGATAAAAACACTGGTGTTACTCATGAGAATTCGGGTCTTGATATATTTGACATATCGCATGGCACCGTCTGTTACGGCGGTGGTAATGGGTAACTGAGACATGATAAGCCATTTCAATGGCTATAGCGAATTTATAAATATAACTTGGCTTATATCTCATACCCCGACTTTTAACAATTCCTCGATATTGAAAATGCGCGCAATATTTTTTTTTCCATTTTTATCACACTTACTGAGCACTGTCCCCTTACTGAGTAGTGTCCCGATTTTTAAGGTGATAATTACCTCATTGTAACCTAAGAAGAACTTCTAGTTCACGTGACGATGTATATTTTTCTAGCTTTCATGCCATCATAAATACAATGTGATTATTTGTCCAGTGGTCATTTCTGTTATCTAATTTCTTTCACCTTCCAATCCGTTATATAATCGGAGTAAATGAACCTAATCGCTCCCTCAGCCCAAAACACACAAACACAGGAAATGCTACACATCGCATTGCTTGGAACGTTCCACGGTTAAACGATAGAGTTTCAATGGGTTGCAATTTTACGATTCTACTGTGAGAAAAAATCGATTTGAATTGAACCCCAGCTGAAAACAAAGAGCGAAATTTGTCTATATTTTTGTGGGTTAGCTAAGTTCGAATAGCGCAGTTGTCCAAACCTCCTTATTTGGCCTTCTGAGCGACGTGAATATATCGCAATGGACGATATCTTAAGAGCAACGATACCCTGGCGTGTTGCCAATATTGAACCAAACAGAAGAGCGAGTTTGTTCGTCCGCATCCCAAGGATTAACTACGACGTTTTAAGGTGCTTGTCCACCACGAAATATTGCATTCAAAGGGTGTTACTGATTGATTGTATTTCGGAAACACTGTAGCGCAGTTAGTAAAGCGCCAAAACGAATTCCAAGATCATCGGTTCACACTTCAGGAAAGCGAAACGTTTGCTGTTCCTTTTTATCATGCAATATATCTATCTCAGCTCAAACTACTCGCTTGATTAGCATTCCCTTCTAATTTTGAGATTAATAACAGGAAAATACTTGCTTTTAGACGCATCGAGCGCAGTGTTTTATGAATACAATTTTTTTTATATAAACCTAGATGTAAGTGTATTATCTACAGACCGAGATCACAGCAATGTGCATGGTTCACATATCCAAATATCAACTCCTCAAAATTTATATACATCGTCTACAAAAACATCTGTAAAACCAACAATAGCTCACATGGAACCACGGTCTTTTCAGCTCAAACGATGTTTTCCCAGCAGTATTTATTTTCTTATGGTAAATGAATCTGTAATAAAGGGCCGTATCAATCAATGGAAATAATACAATAGCTCTCTCCGGCATATCCTGGAAACAGATTGCCAGAAAATATTAACAAATATGAACAAAAAGTTAAGTTTAAAAACATCAGAATTGTTATTGACCCTAACTACTATGACCAAGGGGGTCGGGTAGTATGACTTGAATCTGAAAGATCCTGGTTCGATTCGCCTTTAGCCAGTGTACTATCTGTAGCGTTCTTCGGGCAAATGGCCCCTCAAATCTCGCATATCCATGTGGGTCAGGGTAACTAACCCCTGCAGTGTGGTTGTTTAAGGACTTCTTTCCTTTGACATGTGTCTAAGATGTTCGCTAGATGACCTCTCTGGTGCTCACCTCTTCGCTATCCTTTCACAAAAGCCCAGAACTGTAAATAAAGAGGTCGTAGGAGGTTGTAGAAGTCTTTTCTTCGTTTTTCCCTCCTATTTTAATCTCCCCTAGCGACTAAGTCAGAAATAGGGTGATAATCAATGTAATCATTGTGTAGGCCATAACTGGCCCTTCACAACGCTCGAATCTGTGGCTAACACGACAACCGGATTAGCCACGGTTATAAAATATAGGAGAAACTCCGTAGGTCATAAACAACAGAGAGTCCGGGTAAACAGTTGACCTTCATCTATCAACGCCTTTGATTACAAACGCCAACAAACAACCTTGATATCCCGTAGACTCCGCTGTTTGTGATAGTCGAATAATTAAAAAAAAAACACAGATAACAAGATAACAGAAAAGAAAGAGCCAGAGATCATTTAAAACAGCCATGTCGGAGGGAATTTTTAACATACTCACTCTACAAGGGCTTCCCCAGAGCCCCTCTATGAGCCACGGCTCAAGTCGTGAAATGGTTCGACCAGGAATCGAGCCAGATGATTCTGGATTCAAGTGCAATTGTCTAATATCTACGCGAACTGCCCTGTGATCATATCCCAGCACAAGCTAATCACCGGTTTCTGTATCAAGGTTTAAAATCATAATATTCAAACTGTATGACTCGCTTTTGAGACATTGTAACGCGATGTTTTGTTAATATAATCTTATTTTATATACCTAGTTGCGGCTAGTCCATTATCTAAAGATCGAGATTACGACCACGTGCTTCGTTCCCACTTGGAAATATCAACATGTCACGCGGTACCTGTAATGTTTACGGGAACTCCAGGTCTGCGCGATAAGACACGATGGCTGAAAACCTTGTTCATCTGTAGACGAGGGTGTGCACATGAACTACGACCCCATACGCTATTAGCGGTCCCCCCGGGCGAGCAATGGCACCTACCACGATCAGCGCTTTTCTCTTCATGGCATGCCTCACATTCTTCGAGAATTACGCTTTTCTCACTCGCAACGATGTCCTAATCACGGGTCAGTTTTTTCCGATTTTAAACATATTTCTTTAGTAAAACAATCAGCTCGTCTTTGAGCAATGCCTCAATAGTTCTTCCCAACCTAACGAAGAAAAATGATCACAATTGCGATTTAATAGTAAGAAAAGTCGGGTAACATTATCACAGTACCGAGAAT
>WURV02153514.1:0-16886 GCA_011762755.2 Epimenia babai
TAGTTGTGAGTTGTGCAGTGCCCATGCAGCTGAAAACTTGGTCGGCGCGTTCATTTGAGTGACCTCAGTAAATGCGCGATATCTCGGTCGCGAATTGATGGATTGTCATGGTTGACCACTCTTTGGAAAAATGAGAGATGTACCTTTCCAAAGATATATATATTATATTAATATTTGACATGATGGGCGTACCCCAGGGCAATTCAAAAGGGGGACATTTTTTTGACTAGAAATGTATATACTTTATGTATATATATATATATATATATATATATATATTGTCAGACTCCATGTCTCAATGGAACAGTGTTCAAAGAAGCCATTTGTAGCGATTGTGGAGAACATACCTAAAGGGACTCAATGAGTGTCGATATGCATTAGAGAGAAGAGGCATGGATATCAGGAGGAGCTAGACTGAGTAAATATATATCAAAAAAGTGAAACACCGTCAAGCTTTCTGGCTAAGTTTGATGAGTTTAAGTTAACGGTGGAGAGCAATGGAGTGTTATAGCTCAAAAATGAGTTATCAAAAAATAAACACAGTTATTGCTTGAGAACTATCCGAATTCTTATTACTGAAATAAAAATATCTTGAGAACAATGAAGAGTGTTGTAAGATAACTTATTATCTGTATGAGTAAGAGATATGTTAATAATAATGAAATTTGACTAAAGTGCAGTTATTAGCTTGGCTGTCAGTAAAGTGATAATTATTCTTACTACGCATATAGTGTCTGAGCTGTAAGTCACCCCACTCCAGTGTCACAAGTGGTGCAGTGCTTGACCAGCTATTGGCATGGTGGCCATCGCTATCTATGTTAAATGTACATATTGATGCGATTTTGGGGAATATTACATAATCCGCAGGAATATTCGGTGTTAACAGTTATTATTCTAAATATACTTGAGTATGTATTTCATTTCACTACCTTTGTTTCTCATAACATATAGGTTATTTTTCTATCGCTCTTTATCATGTTCTACATACATGTTCGCACTTATAAAGTGCGATGAAATTAGTCAAGCAAAGAAAAAGGAACCAAAATGTTAACAATGCAAGACAGTTAACACGACACAGCAAAGAGATAAGTTTTGAGAGGTTGCTTGAAATTATAGAAAGTCCGTATTGTTTTAATCTATAGGGGGTAGGTTATTCCATAAGATGAGACCCGCATATCGATAGCAATTGTTATGAGTGGTAGTAAGGCGGCATCTACCAACAGTAGCCAGCGGCTGATACGCCATCTGAGCCGATAGCCTGAACAAATCAAGTCATAAATGTAGGCCGGGCCAGACTGATGAATGCCTTTGAAGATGAACATCAACACTTTGTATATAATGCGCATTGAAACTGGCAGCTTGTGGAGAATATATGAGAGAACTTGGAAACTTGAAAAATTACCAAATAAGCACATGTACAAGTTTTAGTCTGTCTGTATATTAGGCAGGGCAAGACCCCGACCAACAAGGAATTAGTCCTACAACAGTTATATATTTCAAAATTTAACTGTGATTATAGTATATTACTCTTAAAATCTTTTATTGGCAAATAGTTAATATAATAATATCAATAATAATATATTCTCATTTGTATACCGCCATGATATATGACCAGTCTCTACTGACAATATCAACACAGGCCGCTCTTTGCCGGGTCAGGTAGTATAAATGTTTTCTTTTAACCAATAATCTGAATTCAATATACCTATGCAGTTTGAAATGTAATCTTGCATTATTTTTTTCAGATCACTAGTACAAATGCTTTAAAATGCATGCTAACTATATAATTATATTATTGCAGGTTAGACAACCACTTTCTAGTACGCAACAATCAAGAGGTAGCAACTATATTTAATAATCATTAGAATTTATTATATCGTGGTACATTATCTAAGAAAAATACCTTCAATTATATTTTTAATTTTCTACATTTGTTTCACCTATACCACATGTCATGAGATCTGTTTTTTCTTAGACTTTTAGGTGAGTGATGGACTAGTGCTATCATTGAAAGTTTATCTGGAGTATTTTACAGTTATTTTGACCACTCGATTCTCCTTCTGTGCCTTCAATAATATTTTGACACATTTGGTCAAGCACTTCACTATATTCCTACCATACCGAAGGTTTTTCATAACTGTTGGTGATGCTACGTCATCTTGCTCACTCCTGTATGGTGTCCCACAAGGGTCAGTTTTAGGCCACGTACTGCATATTCTAATCTTGGCGAGGTTATCTCAAAACATGGACTAAGCTATCATTTTGATACTGATCATTCACTAATCTAGCTCTCCGTTGATCTCGACAACCTATTCAACATTTCTAATTATCAGAGTTAATCACTGCCTGAATGATATTCGTGCATTGGTGACCCTTAACTAACTTCACCTTAATCCTGTCAAAACTGAACTGCTAGTTACTTCCTCCAAACACAGAAGAAAAGAGATTCTTCATGTGATGAATAACATCAAAGAAAGCAATATCTTATTCTTCAAACCTGCCGGGGAAAATTTGGGTGTTATATTTGATTCGCAAATGACTTCATGATCACGTTTGTTCCATTGTCAAATCCAGTCTTTGATAATGTCACGATGGGAAAGTCTTTAGTACCTATTCCAATAAAATTGTTCTATAAGTTCAATCACTTTTTGTTTGTTGGTTGTGGTTGTTCTATTGTTTTATTTTTTTCTTTAGTTACTGTGACTGCTATATGTTATAATATATGGTGTGTCTGATTGAAATAAATAAATAAAAAAAATTTTCTAAATCTTCTCATGTTCCACAAGCCCCCTTGGCCTTTTGTTTTACTATCTGAATGTGAGTTTAAGGCCTGTTGGGCCTGTTGTTTTAACATCCGAATGAGGCTTTTCAGGCCTGTTTGGGCCCTTGTTTTAATATCCGCATGTATGGCTTCTCAGTTTTTGTTTTTATGGATATTATTTTTTTATATGAGTAAATGCATTTAATAATGACAGGTGATTGCTTCAATAAATAAGCTATCTTTGAACTGTATATCACTATATAGTATAATTTGCCAATTAATAGCCTGTATTCCGATACTTGGAGTAGTGTTCAGTATGTTATGTAACTATATTATCTGTATCTTATATGTATAGTAGTGTGGTTTGCACACAACAAACATTATTCAAATATAACGCAATCATCCCACACTCTCTTAGACATCCCACTGAGTGATCTCTGCTAGCATCAACTTAATACATAGTCGAATTTATGTCATGAAAGAGGCTCATATAGTGCCATATAGTAATAGGATACTTGTTGCTCTATTATAAACCAGCAAAATTGAAAGAGTAATTTTCGCAGTATGGGATTGTGTAAGAGGAATGTAATTTAAGTTGCTAAAACTTTTGGCTCAGTGAGTTAATAAGCAAATCACTACTTTATAGATCATTCATTTGGGGATACCTGCCTTATGAGATGTTTCATGAAGATTCTGTAAGACTCTGATTAGTAGAGATGAACGATCAATTAATTGGATCAAGAATTTCATCTAGAACTGGACACATTCAGTTATTAACCTTTTTTGATACGATTTTGAAATTGTATTTAAATTGTTGTAAGTGAAATTAGTCAGTTGTGTTGATATAACTACTGAAATTGTATAATTGACTTCATACATATATATGTTTGCTCATAATGATGAGCATAGATATTTACATAGGCCTATCATAGAAACTCCACTGTAAAATTATTTCTGCGTGCTAATAACGTAATAATATAATAGGATAATGTAATTAATTCACATGTATCTTATCACTATGAAGTCCACTTTGACATTAAATTATGTCAGATTCCCAATACATCTATAACTAACTTTCAAGAAGACAAAATGTATAGATTTTGAGTCTTTTAAATGTGATATCAAATTCCTCAAGCTGTTGAAGAATAATGAAAGTGCTGATCTGATTGAAAACTATAATAGTGAACTAAAAAGTTTTTTAGATAAGCATGCACCTGAAACCACTAAACTACTGATTCCTAGAAAATACTCATCATGGTTTAATAATGAAAGTTCTTTATTAAAACGTAAATTTCGTAAGGCATAGAGAGACTTTAGACAGCTTAAAAACACCAGATTCCCTTACACAGTATCTTACTGGTAGAAAAAAATGGAGTTCTATATTGAGTGCGTAAAACGACTTCTACACGCAGAATATACTAGAGCAAAAGAACAATCCTCAACAATTATTCAAAACATTTCAGCTATTGAGTAGTGGGCATAGACTAGGACTCTTAAGAGAACACTCTTCTCAATTAGCATCAGATATCAACCACTTTTTCGTGAAGAAAATTTTCTGATCGGAGGTTTTCTGTCGTCCATCCGTCCATTCATCTGTACGTTAACATTTTCTTAAAAAAATCTAAAAAACCGCTTATTGCAGATGTTTGCCATTTGGCAGATATTGTCCTAGGGATTATTTCTTCTAGATTTGTGAATGGCATCGTCATCGCTGATAGGGGAAGTAACTTCTGCCGATGTTCGTATTTTTCCATAAAAAATTTTTTTCTCAAGAACCGGTTATCACAGAGTTCTGCTATTCGGGGTTGGTTTCTTCAAGATTTGTTCATGGTATCGTCATCGGAGCTAGGGGAGGTAACTTCTACCGATGTTCATATTTTTTTCTTATTAATTTTTTGTCTCATAAACCATTTATCGCAGAGTTCTGCTATTTGGCAGATAAATATATTTCTTGGATTGGTCTCTTCTAAGGTATTTTTTATCAAAATGTTTTCTTAAGAACCACTTATTGCAGGGGTCTGCCATTTGGCAGATATTGTCCTAGGGTTAGTATCTGTCCCTTTTGATCAGCATCTCATCATGGGAGCTAAGGGGGGTAATTTCTATCGACTTTTATTTTAAAATCTTTATCTCAATATCTGCTTAATGCGAAGGTCTGCCATTTTACAAATATTGTCTGTGTATCATTCAGATTTGTTTAGGGCATCTCTATTTTAGCAGTTAGATGTGATTTCCGACTAGATTTTTTCCACTAACATGTATTTTCTTGTTTCAGTGTCATATGGACCTCTTATCTTGTTCCATTATCGTAAAGGCTATTGTCAGGTCTCTCCTGCCTTTTGTCTTGTTTCAGTATCGTAATGTGTACTGTCTGGTCTCATTGGCCTCTTGTTTTTCATGTCATGCAGTCTCCTTGTTGTCTTCTCGTTCTAATATCAAGATGGCCTCTTGTTCTGTCTTTTTTTCTTTTTTTTCTTTTTTTTTCAGGTGAGCATTTTGTAGCCTCTTGGGCGTCTTGTTTCAATATCCGAATGAGTTTTTTGCGACCTGGTTCAACTTATGTTTTCATATCGGTATGAGTGGTTTGAGGCTCGCTTGGTGTCGTATTTTAATATATATCCACATGTTTGGAGGCCTCTATGATTCATTGTTTTTTTCTCTCTTATTTAGTGTTTGTTTGTGGCTTTTATTTTGATGTTTTTTTCCTTAGTCACTTCATGGCAGTTGTTTTTCTCAAGTTTCCATTTATATTTACGCATCTTAAATGTTTCTTTTTTGTTTTTGTTTTTCCCCAATTGTCAGGTGATGGGCTTGAGGTTTTCCCCTGATCTCTTGTTATTATTGTTGATATTATTGATATTTTTATTATTGTTATTCTTGTTATTGTCATTATTGTAATTGCCATGAGTCTTATAATAATTATAAATATAATAATAATACTAATTATTATTATTATCGTCATCTTCGATCATCATGACATGATCATCGTCATGACATCATCATTATTATTCTAGTATATTTCAGACGCTCTAAAATTGGACAGTGTCCAATCAACAGTAGATGTTTCCATTGGTAAAAGGCAGCCTATTACACGTTCAGCGCTCTTAGGGATCGTCAGACATCGTGATGGTGTAATTCCATATACAATAGCCCAGCGCCTCACTCAGCTTTCTACCAAGTTCTACCATCGCTGGAATGATAGGTACTTCCATTATCTAGCCCAGGTCAATGCCTTAGACCACCTGTGAATACAGGATGCAGATTTCCTGTGATTAATGCATCTGAGGCCAACGTGACTAATGAGTTTCACATATGCCTTCTCAGCCAAATAGTTTATCATGCTTGTAACTAATGCCTTATTAGGCCATCGCTACAGTCTTCTTATGGTCAATGACTCTCCTCTTTTGGCCAATGCTTAGCTTAGTTATAACATACATCCCCATGGCAACAATAAACACTTGCTGCAGCTAATGCTTTCCCAGCCCAATAATAAATTCTAGGGATCGCTATGCTTCTTCATGCCAATGCTCATAGTAGCTCTCACTAATGCTACTAAATCTGATATTAGATTTGCCATAATTCTTAGGATAATATTAAAATGGCTATAATTCTTAGGTGTTTGCTGAAGTCACAAGCAAGATACCAGCGATTCAACAGAGAGTTTCCTCATCAGACTTACAGTGGCCGCCGCTATAGTAGCCACCGGAAGTCATATTACATGCAAATGGTAAAATTATACATGTTATTAATGCATCCCTAGGGTGTTTTTTGCGAACTCATAGATATTTAAATTCCATAATAACTTAAATAGATTCTCTGGCACTCACATCCAGAACGATGAAAGACTCATAGAATATTCAATTTATCAAAGACATCCCGAAATATTTAATGCTGCGTTCATGTTATTAAATAGAAACTTGATATTTCTAATAAGTTGGATGAAAGATTTGCTGCTCTCCGAATCGCAAACGACCTTAACCATAATAACAAATACAAAATCCTACCATCTGCATACCATCAACAATCCAGCACCAAAACTAATCTTTTCAAAGTTAAGAATTATCTTGCTATGTCTGTTGACGAAGGCCATTTTTCCGCTTCTTATCCTCCTCGGTTGGTAATTTTGCAATTTTGACAGGATCGATAACAATATTCTGATTAGTCTAGTATAGTCGAGTATTGTATGCATAGTAGTGTTGTGTGTACACAGCAGGCATCATTGATATGTAAAGCATTCACTCAACACTCAAGTAAACATCCCCCTGAGTGATCTCTGCTAGCATCACCTCTATGCACATACTAGTTTATGTCATGCAAGAGACTCATAAATGTACAATATTGTAGTAGGATACTTGACGATAAACCACTAAAATTGAAAGAGTACTTATCACAGTATGAGCTTCTGGAGAGGAATGTAATTTCACTTGCAAAATGTATTGACTCTCTGAGTTGATAAGTAAATCGCTAGTTCCTATTAGCAGACATAAATAAATCGAATCAATTATTTTTATGCTGCCACTGGATACATTCAATTAGTAATCTTTCTTGATAGTATTTAGGAATCATACTTTAATTGTAAATGCCACTGAAATAAGCCAATTGTGTTACTAGCTACCAAAATTGTATAATTGACTTCATACGTAGATATGTTTGTTCAGGATGATTATCCATGATGCCAAGTAATCATTGAAATTTTTGAACCTACTCCACTATAAGATGATTTTTGTCTGCTATTTGCAATGACGATTTTATCTTAACAACTATTATTGGCACGCTATTATTTACTCTGTAGAATAGTATCAACTAGAAATATGTGAATCGATCAATTAATTTAAGACAAAGTTCTCATTAAATTGCTTTAGCTTTACATAATGCTCAGATTTCATATTATATATTCCAGCATCAACATTGTTGTGTTAATTAGGGTTAAGTTATCCAGTAGGTAGAAAAACACAAACGCATCCATTAATGTGTAATACTCAACTGAATAGGTTACTATATGCAGATGACTGCTTATGCTAGTCATGTGGCCTTAACTCGCGCCTATGGAATCTATCACGTGATGCTACAAACATGTCCATATTAAATCAAAGCTGACAATATAGATACTATTTTTAGCTCATCTGAGCTTAGGCTCGATGAGCTTTTCTGATAGGAGGCTGTCCGTTGTCCATCAGTCCGTCCGATATTAACATTTTCTTAAAAAAATCTCAAGAACCACATATCGCAGAGGTCTGTTATTTGGCAGATATTGTTCTAGGGATGGTCTCTTCTAGATTTGTTCATGGTATCGTCATCGCAGCTAGGGGAAGTACCTTCTGCCATTGTTCATATTTTTTTCTTTAAAAATCTCTGTGAACCTTAAGAGGGTGACACAGATCTGTATTTCTTTGTTTTAGTGTCATAATGGGCATTGTCGGGTCTCTTTGGCCTCTTGTCCTGTTTGAGTATTGTAATGAGTATTGTCGGGCCTCTTTGGACTCTTGTCCTGTTTCAGTATCGTAATGGGTATTGTCGGGTCTCTTTGGCCTTCTGTTTAGTGTTTTAATAGGTACTGTCGGGTCTCTTTGGCCTCTTGGCCTATTTTAGTGTTGTACGGGGTATTGTCGGGTCTCTTTGCCTCTTGTCGTGTTTCAGTATTGTAATGGGTATTGTCAGGTCTCTTTGGCCTCTTGTTTCTTTTTTCTCTTTTTCTCTCTTTTTTGAGGTGAGCGTCTTGAGGCCTCTTGGGCCTCTTATTCATGATGTTATGCTCTAACACAGCGTTTACGTGTAAATTTATTTCCCATAGTTGTAGATCAAGCTTTCCCAGTGTATGCTGTTGCTTGTTGGATGTATTTCTTGTTGTCTATGTGCCACATGCAGAATGATTGTTAGCTATCATCATAATTGTGTAATCAGCATGTTCTTAATAATTTCAGTTCTGAAAACGTCGATAAACAGATATCAAACATTGAGAGACGCATAGAACTACACTCACAACTTCTAGCTAAGTTAGTCAAATATTAAAATACAGCATAATTCTGTAGTACCGTTTATAAAGATATAACGCAGTTAAAGATTGGAGCTCATCATTTTCAATCGGATGGATTTTATAATAATTAAATAATTCTAATGATATTAACTGTCATGACGAATATCTCTGTTTTAATTGTGTAATTAGTCAGTTTGTCACTGTTTTGTGACTAGCCCACGTCATGATTGCATTATTGTCTTTTTGTCCGCATTCAGAAAAATAGCCAAATGTTTTGGGCCACACACCACACTCTCATGTGGATAATATTGGTAGACATTGCAGTGATTTTATGTCTTTTTGTTTGGGTGATTCAGTGATATGCTCATCCGTCAACCATCATATATGGGTGTACTGGTGTACTTACAGCTGTGTTGCTTGAACTAACCAACGCCTCTCCACTATACCGCGGGGAAATGACCACAGGTCTACAGTGTCACGATGTCTCCTCATGTGTTTCATATTTCTGTACCTCATCAGTTATTATAATTTGTGATTTGAAAGGACTATATAAATCATGTGTACTGGTAAATGATAGTGACTGATAACAAATGATGGCAAATGATGACAGATGATGGCAAATGTTTCTTAAGTCAGTTGGAATCTGCCAATTGTCCCAAAGTGATCACAACACCAGAGGGCTTTCACTCAGCACGCCCAATCATTTCATGTTGTACCCCTTGCGCAATAGCAAGTAATTATCCCCCTTAGCAATACTGGGTTAAGTTATGTTTTTAACATAATTGATAGGTAATATGTCATTTCTACTATGAAAGAACCCCACCCTGAAACTAATCAACTCTTTAAATATCACTGAGCCATCATTACCTGAATTTATGATATCTTACAGTAAACTAATGACTGGGAACTATAATTTTTATCATCTGATCTAAATTACTTAAGATATCTATGACAGCCGCATCATTATATATGGATAAGGCGCTCACTCAGCTACTTTTGACGCGCAGGCACGATCATAGACCATGACTGATGCAGCGACATTGTACAAGCCAGAACAAAAATCAAAAGCCCATGACAAAAATTAGCCAGGCCTCATGTATGCAAATGAGGTGAAGTACGGTTATAGTCTACATAACAATGTCGCTCAATCATGTTATAATGGTAAATCTAAAATAGCATATTTAATCATGATAATAATGTACAATTTATGTTAATGATGCACATATCACTTTGTACGAAGTCTTTATGGCGCCCAACTACGAGGGTCATGGACCAAACAAGAACATGAAATTATTTTCACAGGAACAGGATAAAAATTGCGAGGAGTAGTAGCACCATTGATGACAAATAATGTTATAGGAGCCTGCACACCAGGGATTAAAAATCCATGTACACCTAGGATTAAAAATTCATGTACACCTGGGATTAAAAATTCATGTACACCTGGGATTAAAAATTCATGTACACCTGGGATTAGAAATTCATCCACATTAGCGATTGAAAATTCATGTACACCAGTGATTAAAAATACATGTACACCTGCGATTAAAAATCCATGCACACCAAGGATTAAAAGTCCATGCACACCAAGGATTAAAAATTTATTTGAAGTACAATAAGTAGATCTAATTTTGATGTAAACATTAGAAGTTTTTAAAATCAATAAAAAGGATGTATCTGTTAAATACATAGAGATTAAAAAAATAAAACAAATAATTGGCAGGAGAGATAATACCAGGGTGCATGGATAGGTAAGAAAAAATGTCAGTTTAAAAATATTTTATAATCAGTTGTAGAAACATTTGCATTGTTCAATGCCTATATTCAATGCCTTCAATTTCCTATATTTGTCCTTTTGAATTTCAGCTATGTTAATGGGGTTGCCGCCCACTAACCATTGTGGTTTTTTGATTAACTGGAGAGAAATGCAGACAAAAAATGTAGACCTCCCATTACAGAAATTACAAATGTATAATTTTTTTGGTTTCTTATTTTTTTGTTTTTTTTTTGTTAATTGCTGTATAATATTTTATAGACACTCTAGTAGGTAATATGTAATTTTCTACTACAGATGTATATGTATGTGTATATGTATATATGTATATATATATATGTGTGTATGCATATGTATGTATATGTTTATGTATGTAGGTATATGTATATATACATATGTAATTCTCCTTTACTTGTTTTGTGTGGGCCTATTAACCCGTTCAGGTTCAGGCCAAATTATCTTCTTACATTACAGGGCAGAGGTTTTTTCTGTCCATTTCTCTTTGAATTTCAGGACAATAAATGCCATAGGCTTTGGACATTATAGGAGTTATTTAATAATCAATGTTTGTGTGTAGATTATTATCTTTGGGGCTAAGGATTAAAATTTAACTGTCGATGTCGTGAGTGATGTGGTTGATGTTGGTCCCGATGATTAAAGATGGCGTTTATGTACTGATTCTGAAATTGAAATAAAATTTCCTCAATTTAACCAAAATATATCACATTTCTTTGTTGGCCAACGCAATTTACGAATAACACTCAAGACAAACATCTGAATTAGCAGACGATGTTATAGATACTCTGATGTTTTTATTACTATTTCATATACAATATATTTAGTTCTTCAGTAATATTTACTATTATAAACTTATAATGTATGTATTATTCATAATACTTAGTGTAGATTAGAAATTCCTCAATATGGTGAAAGTTTATTACAGATCTGCTTACTGTAAATATGCTATGTTAATCATCTTTATTATCACTTGATTATTATTGCATAACTTGAATCTTTATTGACTTATTCTTAATATTTGTAAAATCTGGACTGGCTAAATCACCAAAGTATCTTTGATAATCTGCTAAATTTTAGTAACTTTTATATACATATGTATGTATGTATGTATGTATGTATGTATGTATGTATGTATGTATGTACGTACGTACGTACAGTATGTCTATGGATTGTATTGACAGGATCCTGAAATAAAATGAAATATATTTGATTTAAAGTGCATTGAAAGCATTGATGTTTAACACACTTTACATCAATATATACACTATTGAAACTATATATATTACATTTGCTTGGTAAAAATACTATGAAAGGCGATGATAATTCTTTATAATTTATTGTTTGTAGACTTTTGGGAAACAAGTGTGTTTTTAGGTGACTTACATTGATATATACTTTTGTATTGTCATATATTAACTGGAAGGGCATTGAAAAGGTGATGAGGAACAGCATAGAAACTTATGCATTTCGTATAGGGGACGATGAGGAAGGAGCAATGCCATGGATGCATTTATAAGTTAATAGAAGGATCTTGAACCAGATTCGAGATGTGATGGGTAGACAATGGAGTGAGCGAAGAACAGGAGTAATATAAGAGGGACGACATGTATGAGTGAGAAGTCGGGCGGCGCCCTTCTGGGGTTTCTGGAGTCGGCAGAATCCATATGATGGAAGATTGAGGTGGAGGGAGTTGTAATAATAAAATTATCATCAAAGTTATGAATTTTGCTTGTGATGAAAGAATGTATAATTGTTTCACGTAGTTCTGGAGAGAGGTAGCGTGATATTGATCTGATCTTGCATAAATAAATATAGCCAGATTGGAGAACTTTGGATATCGGCTTGTGGAAAGTGAGATGTTTGTCAAATATGACTCCAAGGTTACTAACTTCATCTGATGGCCTGATAGTTATATCCTTGATAGTTACGGAGATGTTGGGAGAAGAAGCAAAAAGCACAGGAGATTTAAGTAAAAGTTCCATTTTTGTTTAATTTTTAGTATGTTTGCGGTCATGCAATTGAACTGTAAGAGATTTTCGGAAAGATATCCGGAAAAACAAAGCCACAAATGCGAGTGAAAAATAGCCAATCCACTAAAGTTCCATTGGTTAAATCCTATATTAATCCTCATTGTGCCATGCTCACATTGTATGTTTTCTCAGATAGGTTTAGTGCATCTTAATAATAATAATCATAATGATAATAACATGGTTTTTATAGTGCTCCTTAGAATAACAGATTATTATCAGTCACACTTCACAATGTAATAAATAATAAAAAGAAACAAATTATAAACACTAAAACAGTGTGAAGGTATATCTGAATCAACTATAAAATATCAAATTATAAGTTATTTATGTAAAAATATACAATAAAAACCTATTATTGTGCCTGATACGGTGAGAATATTGCTTTAATGTTTGTTACATGACTGAAAGAGGTCTGTTTTCACACTGTTCTTGAATTTATTAAAATCGTGTATAGTTCTGATGTTGGGTGGAAGTGAGTTCCAGAGGGTGGCTGCAACGTATGTGAAAGACCCCCTGCCCTTACTAAACCCATGCCATATGAGAGATAACTAGGGTGGAAGCTGCTGACTGGCGGGTCAGTAAGCGACCAGTGTCTCTCAAATTGATAAGAGATACTAGATACAGTGGAGCTGTGGAATGTAGACTTTTAAGAACTTGAATGATAATAATTTTGAATTTAATAATGGAATTTAATCATTGTAAATAGTGTATATATATCTGTATATCTGTGTTGAATAAAGAATTTCTTATTCTTATTTTAATACGATTATGTAGCTTTAGCCAATGTAGTGATTTTAATACAGGCGTGATGTGAAGATGTCGAGGTGTTGATGTCAGAAGGCGGGCGGCAGCGTTTTGTAGTATTTGTAAGAGACAGCTGTGTACTGGGGAGTCCGAAAAGAAGAGCATTATTGTTATCAAGTTTAGATGTAATAAATGAATGTATAAGAGTGTGTATTGGTGAATTTTGTAGGTATTTAGTAACAGATCACAGGCTATATTTTTTAAGTAATAGTGGGCAGAGCGCAAAATCTTATTGATTTGATGGTCGAAAGTTAGCTGATTGTCGAGTATGACTCCTAAACCCTTAACATGCAGAGAAGGTCGTATAATAACGCTGTTTAAAGTGAAAAAGACATCAGGTGGTAAAGTACGTCTAGTTTTTGGTGTTAGGCAAATTAAGTTCTGGATGAGTTTTAGTCTATTGTTTGCGAGCCAATTAGAGACTATAAAATGCTTTCTAATTTTGTAATCGATTGTTCGGGAGCTTCAGGATAATCTAGATCAACTGGCAACCAAATTTTAGTATCGTCAATGTAGCAATGGAATGAGAGATTTTCACTAGAAAGAACATCGAGATGAGGTGTGAAAATAAAAATGGCCCGATAATGCAGCCTTGTGGAACACCAAATTAAAGATTGATTTTATTAGAAATATTCTCATTTCTTTTTACCTAGTAGGTTACTCATGTAAGATTCAATACAATGCAACGCTGACTGACAAATACCAAAACGTTCAAGAATTTTCAGAAGCAGGCAATGATCAATCGTGTCGAAAGCGGCCGACATCGAGTAGCACTAACAGAACTCCCCGACCTTGGTCGAGCGTTCTGAGTATGCTGTCTGTGATCGATACGAGGGTCTCGACACTATGATCACTGCGATATGCAGATTGATTCGGAGGAAGTTAATCATCCTCATTTAAGTATGACATTAATTGTGTTACCGCAGAACGTTCAAGTAGCTTAGAAGAATACATTAAGATTGAAACAAGTCTGTAAGTTGACAAATTAGATGTATCGGATGTTGCAGCTTTAGGCAATGGTGTGACCATTGCATTCTTCAAATTGGAATGAAAGGTTGATGAATCAAATGATGTGTTGATGAGTTTCACATACGCTGCAGTCAATACTGGCAGGCGTTTAGAGAGAATTGGTTTTGGCAGTGGGTCATAAAAGCTCGTTTTAATGGTAGAATTTCTAATTATGCTTTGAAGATCTTGAGCTGGTATATTATTGAATTTTGTAAAATATGTGAGATCTGCTGGTCTAAAAATAGGCCCGGACGCTGGTTGAGAGGTAGATTGCCCTACATTTGACTCAAGATTATTCCTAATTTTTAGTATATTTTCGCTGAAATATATAGCATTCCAAATCAGTGAGGTAACCTGTCCGATTGCTTTGTTCAGCATTCACTTTTTCAACTGGAGCAGATGATCTATAGCGTTTTCGCATGCTAGCGTTGTTTAGTTAGATTCATTGCTTTGTTGTGATTCTGTAATAATTAATGAGATAAAGAACACGCTGTCGTGGTAATAAAACATAAAACACTACGACTTAATAACTTTACATCGGTTACTCATAAGGATTGGTCACAGGCAAATAGATCAAGGAGGTTTCCCAAATTGCGTGTCGGCTGTGTAACATATTGTTCCAAATTAAACGTGTGTGATATTGAGTGAAATTTATGTGTTTTGACACATCGGCAGATTGAAAATATTTAAATATCGGTCATAAAATTACGCAGTGAAAATTACTTATTTACGGTAATTGTGTATTTCGCTTTTAGCTACAACTCTAGTAATGTTCCAGAACTTCCGGTCACTTGGGTCAAGTCGATTTGTACCACCATTACATGCTAATTTGTTCGGTAAACAGTATAAATGAATTCTTGGCCCAAGTTTTCTCATATGCTGAATATTAGTTGTTTTGTGACAAAATTTTATTGTAGCGTTCTGTTGCATGACTTAGTGCAAAGCGTTGTGTTAAAACCGTAACTGGCGTAAGGTTAACCTTAGCCTAGTTTTAATATGAAGTGACTGACAGTTAGTGAGTTCAAACTTAGTTAAAACCAAACGAGGGCTAGAATTTTATCATTACGATATGCTTTTTACTATTATAATAATATGGATATGATGAATCGGACTTAGAAATAGGTGGTTCTTACCTAAAGTTGAGCCTATGTCGACCATGAAGATGGCAGCTAGTTTGCCATGTGAACTGAACAAATTTTGCAGTCACACTAAAAGGCTGCGGAATATTTTGGAGGAAACGAAGCAGTGTTTCAGTGAAATAAATTCTCGAGGAAGATTTGATGGCGGTAATCTATATATACTTAGTCTTACAGTATAACTTATACCATAAGTATGACTATATGTATATAGAGTGTATTTGGTAGCCATGTGTTAAAAGGGCACTATAAATCAATAAAATTTCATTTCATCTCATAGTTCTTTATCCCCAGCTATTTATAAAACCACATTGGCTATCCTAATTACCATCACATAGTTCTTTCAGAAGATGATAATTAATTCTTAAATGACATTAGATGTTAAACAAGATCTGGTGACAGAACAAAAGCCAAGTTAAGTTTATCTCGCATAATTATGGCATGTTCTAGATATAACTGTGCCAGGCCGATTATGTATTTCTTTTTCTACTCAATCGATTGGTCTATAGGTGTGTTTATTCACTAACTGTTTAGCTATTTGACATAGGTTCTCATTATGTATTTATGGGCTGATTGCACCAAAATAATTGTTGCTTAGGCCCTCCTTGGCCCTTTACAAAGCTAACCTATTATTGCGGTTAACATGACAATTTGATTAGCCTCACTTATAAGGGGTGGGGGAAAATGCCTTGTATGAAAAATCCACAGAGCCTGGGCTCTGATGAGCTTTGACATTTTACGCTATTGGTTCTGAATTTCTACATACAAGCTACATATGTCGCACACTCCGCTCAGTCTATGAGAGGTCAATGGTTATTTAGAATTAGATGACGACATAGCGGGGAGGTAAGCGACATAGAGACCATACATAGAGGATCTGAAGCATAGCAAATGCTTATTATTGCCTATTATAGATGGGTCGTATCGACTTTACAATGTGGGTTGGGTCTTTCTGGGTGCATTTTGATTGTGACCTTCATGGGATGGGTTGATTTCTTAAAATTAAATTGTTCAAGGTATAGGGTCAGCGCGTTATGTAGTCTAGTATTTACTGCATGTGTCGAAGAAGTCGTCTAGCTAAAATTTTCTTGTCCATTGACCATTGTAAATGGATTAATATGTGTCTTTTGGCTTGCTACTAGAAGCAGTTTTGCAGTTCATGAACAAGGTGTCTGACATCCATGCACTAGTGATTTCATAAAAAACAGTTGAGGAAATTTATTGTCTGGTAGTAATAGTACCAGTCATTCACTGTTTCACAGTAAAGCAAGATTTACTCATATGTTATAATAATAATAATAATAATCATCATTTTTTGTATTTGATGGCGTGAATATCCATATACATACAGTGCATATACAACTGTCTGCTATGATCAAAT
>WURV02153525.1:0-16882 GCA_011762755.2 Epimenia babai
ATCATTCGTCACGGTTCCGAATGACGTCATCAATAATAACATCGAGCTGTTATACATACAATCATTCGTCACGGTTCCGAATGACGTCATCACTAATAACATCGAGCTGTTATACATACAATCATTCGTCACGGTTCCGAATGACGTCATCAATAATAACATCGAGCTGTTATACATACAATCATTCGTCACGGTTCACCTGTTTGTTTACTGTCATTCTACAGACTACACAGGCAACATAGTAGCCTAGGTCCGGCATGGAGAACACAACACGTACACCTAGTGCCGATAGTTCAAGATATAAAAAACAGCGCAAAAACATGTGTACTACGAGTCTGAAAGATGGATGGAAAATGAATTCGCCCAGTTTTATGTACGGACAATTTTGAGGCTAGCAATACCGTCAACACTCGCATATCACCCCGCTGAAGATAATATTGAGCACCTCCCCATTCTAGACACGGGTTTACTCCGGCAAATAGGGGATAAATAACTTGCTGAGGATCATCGCAGAAACGTCGACTGGTGGGAGGTTTCAAACCTGAGACCTTCCGATTGTGAGTCTGGTGTTCCTACCACTCGACTAACTGCTTTTCTTTCTCTTTAGTTTCAAGTACAGTATCTTCATTAGTTGATGTATCCTTACCCAATGATGCAAAAGACGCGTTATTCATGCAATTATCTGAATATTCATTAGTGCGGACGAGAGGACTTGAACTAACGGCGCTAGAATATAAAGTATGAGATAGTTCATGATTCACAGAATACGATGTATACTATCAAGTACAATTGCAACGCGAGACAGTGCAGTGAACAACAGACACCAGATCCCGCACCGAACGGACACTCGACTGGTGCAGTGGTTGTCACGAATGCACACAAGATGCAATAATTGCATATTGTTGCTCAGGTTTTGGGTTGATAAATTTTGACATGATTCATGTAACCGTTAATGACACAAAGAAATAAATAATTGCATTACTCTATCGGTAAATATACACAACATTCAAACATCTGACACCACATGCAGTATTAACGACTGCGACTGGACGACATGAGAACACATAAATAATATATTGTGAATTTATAAATACGACATTGAAAATCAAATATATTAGTTATTTGTTTTATAACATGGTAATAAACCTAGTTTTAAAAGTTGTACCGTTGTTCTGCACGATATATCGACGTGCGTGCGACTGCTGGAAATTGTATTATGGGTTTGACTGTGTGGGGAAGACGGTGAGGTTAGTGATACCGTCGACAAACCAGGGTTGACAATATCGAGCATGGTGGGGGGGTGGGGTCGCGGACATCTACATAATATCATTGTACATGCTAAGAGATTGAAATTCGCAAAGGAACCATGGTTGCGGTGAAATCTGTCACCGAGGGAAATAATCCAACTCGCAGTTGTATGCATTAAGATCGCAGGGTTAGAGGTTGAAGAGAAATGCACAGGAAAAAACCTATGCCTCTGTAGGTCTGCGGGCTGCAAAGGTTGCAGTTCGTTCTGAAGGTCGTCGGTGTAAAAGTTGTCGGTGTGGAGGTCGCATGTTTGTAAGTAATAGGTTAGAAGGTCGAAGGTCATATGTTAGCCATGGTTCGTGAGCAGCAGAAAAGATCTAATAAGTCTTCTAAAAATGTGGAGTGTTGAAATGACTCAAAACGGCACAGCGATATAACTTCCAACAGAATGTCAACGGGTAGTGTTAAGAAATGAGTCAACTCTACTCGATATCTTCAGACCGACTGAGGGAAGCCGCGAGGGAACGTGTGAAACATGGGGGTGAATCCAGTAATCCAGTATTCACCCCTATATAAACATGACGAATAACACACCAGTAAATGAGAAAATGAGACACGATTGGTAGATAGCAGAGCTAACATTCGTAACAATAACAGTATTGTGTAGTAAAATGCGAGAGACGCAGAGGCAGCACCCAGCATCAGGCAGCCCAGTCAACTGTCCCGCTGTACACCAACATTGTTGTAACATGTAACATGACTGTGTGGGGCATGCGATTTCAATTATTACAGCGTGACAAATGACCTCGATAGATGCTCGAGTGAATATTAGAAAACCAGCAAAAGTTGACAGAATAGATTGGCGATGGCTATAAAAGTTTGGTTTGTTGTGTTTATATGAGGAAAAACGATGAAAAAAAGATGTTCGATCTTATGTCGTACAGAAAAAAATTATAAACGGAGTCCGGATGGTGGACGATGATCGGGTAACGTAATAATTGACATAAATGTCTTATGATAGGATAGAGGACGAGAGATCAGTGTAATATTCGAATAACTTATCAACTTTATAGAAGCAGTATTAGTGACCAGTTAAGATATGATTTTAACCTCAAAGTGATTACAGAAAGCAGTACGACATTTGAGCGACCCTTGCCGCTCTGATGCGTGTGGTGCCACTGCGTCTTCAACAAAAACAAACCCAAGTTGTGTTAAGTCATGTGGAGTTGTGTGTTGTTGTGTTGTGTAGAGTAGTTGCGACACCTTGCGTGGAGTTGTGTTAATCGTGTAGAATTGGTTGAGTTACGATGAGCATTGTGTAGAGTTGTGTGGAGTTTTGTGGAGTTGAGTCGTGTGGTACGACATAACGCGATGTACAAACGCCGTCGTATAAGTTAGCAATGATAAAACACGCGAAAATAACACGACCCTCACAATGAAACCGAGCTGCACTCTCCCATCCGTAGCGAAATATCCACAATGATGCCGTGAAGAAACATTGTAACACGAGTTGAAGCAAATATGCGATTAATAAACGTTTTAAATTACTTTCGATAACATAGGACAGGCAAAATAGCCAAATCCAAAAAAGAGAAGTATCGTAATTGTTGAAGGACCCCAATTCCTTAAAAAAAAAATGCGACGATGGATTCTTAATTCAATGTCAACCAAAATATAAGCAGAATTTTATAATGAAATTATATATTTTCAGTAGATGAATGATAATAAATAAAATGATTTAAAATGATTAATAAATTAATTCATGATTTATATTAAATTGAATAATTTATATTTGAATTTTATATTTTTATAATGAGAGGAAGGCAAGGGAATTATTTTTGTGGTCAATTATGCTTTTGTCTGATAACCAAAACAAAACTGAATCAGTTTGACAATGTGATTTTTCATCACATGACCATTTTGTCTGATAACCAAAACGAAACTGAATCAGTTTGACAATGTGATTTTTCATCACATGACCATTTTGTCAGATCGCTAATGAAAAGAGTTTGGTGGATATAACCCGAGTTGCTCCCCTTACCATTCAGAATGGCTCCACTAAAATCGTATTTTTTATCAATGCATAAGCAAACGGAATGGAATTTGATTTTGAGGTCATTCAACAGTACAGATAAGTCTCGGCAAGGACATCCTTAAAAATGACAGACTTCATGTCATACGGGGGGTAAAAATATCGACGACGGGTACACTTGTGTGGAGCGGTGGTGCCCGGAGGATCATTATATAGAGCATCGGGGTGGAGTGGAGAGCGGGCCTAATGACAGAGTGCAGCCAGAAGTGTGGGGTAAACACACAACGTTATCGTATTCGTGTGAATAAGTTGAGTACAGACTTGGACTCCTGCAATGGATCAACCAAATATCTTTTTACTATCATAACTTAAACAGCGGTAAACGATCAAAATATATCTCCTCTGATAACTTCAACAAGAAGTAAACGATCAAAATATATTTCTCATAGCTTAAACAGGCAGTAAACGATCAAATTATACCTCCTCTCATAGCTTAAACAAGCAATAAATGATCAAAATATATATCTCATAGCTTAAACAGGCAGTAAACGATCAAAATATATCTCCTCTAAGACCTTGATCAAGCAGTAAATTATCGAAATATATCTCCTCTCATAGCGTAAACAAGCAGTAAATGATCAAAATATATATCTCATAGCTTAAACAGGCAGTAAACGATCAAAATATATCTCCTCTAAGAACTTAAACAAGCAGTAAACGATCAAAATATATCTCCTCTGATAGCTTAAACAAGCACTAAATAATCAAAAAAAAACTTTGATAGCTTAAACAGGCACTAAATGATCCCCTCCCCAGGTCCAGCTGACCAGAGAAATATTTTCACGAAACACGTGTAAACTAACATAATCCAGCTATATGGGCATTAGTATATATTTGCCTATGATGATTATACACAGTATTCACTCATGTCATGCAGGGTACTGCGGCATTGGACTCACCCTCGTAGATCTCGTCTTGCTGAAGATGTTCCAGAATCGGAGAGTTTCGTCCCCGGCTCCCGTCACTATGGCTTCACCATCGGGTGACATCGCCTGTGGAATACATTGACATTTAACATGACACCAGACAAGTGAAAAGTTAGTCACAACACACTACAAACTGCATATTTGCAAGTACTTCTGACCGGTGAGTGTGGCTATCTGGACATTCACTAAACACAACTCACCGAGTAGAACACCCGGTACGACTGACCGGTGAGTGTGGCTATCTGGACATTCACTAAACACAACTCACCGAGTAGAACACCCGGTACCAGTGACCGGTGAGTTTGGCTATCTGGACATTCACTAAACACAACTGACCAAGGAGAACACCCGGTACCAGTGACCGGTGAGTGTGGCTATCTCGACACTCACTAAAGTAAACTCACCAAGTAGAGTACCCGGTACGAGTGACCAGTGAGTTTGGCTATTTGGACGAGTGATGGATACTTCCACACTAGGATCTGGTTCTGTGAGTAGCCATGAGTGCTGACCTGAGGGACACACCACAAAAAATTCTCAGCATGTATCATCAGCCTGTCCAAAATTCAACAATAGAAATGAACTGTAAGGTTATACGCAAGATAGAAATATATATAGTCTGTGGTCTACCGACTGAGCTATTTAGTGTATTTGTGATGGTAATAAAGGCAGCCAATGTGGTTCTATGAAATGCACAGTATATGTACATTGTGTATTTGTGTGTGTAATACTGCGTAAGGCCGAATGAGCTAGAATAGATAGGGCAAGACAACTCACGACTTCGTTAGAATGTTTCGACCACGCCAGGTTACAGACTTGCGAGCCAGTATCGACGCATTGCAACGGCTGACCGGTGAGCGTGTTCCAGAAGCGTATGCACCGGTCGGCGGTGCCGCCCCCGCTGGCGAGTAGTCCGTGTTGGTGGGGGGACCACGTGATCGCCTTAACGGCGGCGAGGTGATCCGTATACGTCTGTACGGGGTGCAGGCTGCTAGAGTTCCATACAAACAGCTTGTTGTCGTTACCCCCCGACGCGAGGTGCTGGTGATCGGGCGACCATTTCAACCCACAAACCTGTAATGATATAGTTATATAAATATTTTTTTTGGATTTTCTCAACACCAAGTGTTCGTGTAAATCAAGGGAGGCTATAACTTGCGGGTGGTAATACAAAAATGTTGATTATGGGACTTGATTGGTGTAAAGTGAGGTCACTAGTGGAATGGAAAGTGAAAGTGAGAAGGGGGTTGTGAGAGTTTTGGGAGGAGCAGGAAGTGCTAGTGAAGAATAGAGAAGACTTGAATGCATATATGAGGAGAAATAAAGAAAAGAATAATTGTACAAGTAATTAACCCCAAGCACTACATAACAGAGATTGACAAGAGTCGGGAGGGAGAGATAGAAATGTCATGCCTCCCTGGGGTATCCACACATGTGGACTCCCCACATCACCCATCCAATTACCTCCCGACTTGAATTGATGCAAGTTAAAAAAAGGTAAAGTACAACATTTATCAACCTCAAGTATCGGCCAATAAATAAGCTTTCAGATGCAGTTAACAATGAATGTTTATGGCAGCTATATATTCAGTGCAGATACAATACCTTCGACACTATCATACCATTAAGCATCTATCCATGTTGGAGGTTGACCTATATATATTTCTATCTTGAAATATGGGAATTCACGTTGTCACCATTCAGCCAACTGAAATGGATTTGTGTAGCGAGGGACAGAGTGGTTGGTTTAATGGGACATTGGTACAATAAAACAATGTTGCAGTGTGTAATAGCGTACCTCCTGCCTGTGGCCAGACAGTTGTCGGTCCGGTACGGTTGATGGAGTACGAATGTCTCTCTGCATGATGAGACGATCTCTGCTACCCGATGATAACATGTCAGCATTCCACGCGAGTGCTCCTAGAAGACACCCAACCGCAGTCAAGGATACACCAGAAAAACACATCGGTATTGCCCGCATTCAACCCCCCCCCCCCCTTCTGGTTTTGAGGCCGGCGCTGTACCACTGAGCTATCCCTTCCCATATGCCTTGAGACACAGATACCTAGAGACACAGATACCTAGAGACACAGATACCTAGAGACACAGATACCTAGAGACACAGATACCTACAGACACAGATACCTACAGACACATACGCCTAGAGACACATACGCCTAGAGACACATACGCCTAGAGACACATACGCCTAGAGACACATACACCTAGAGACACATACACCTAGAGACACATACACCTAGAGACACATACACCTAGAGACAGATACACCGAGAGACACATACACCCAGAGACACATACACCCAGAGACATACACCCAGAGACACATACACCTAGAGACACATACACCCAGAGACACATACACCCAGAGACACATACACCCAGAGACACATACACCTAGAGACACATACACCTAGTGACAAATACACATAGTGACATACCGACGCGGGCACTGTGCCCTTCGAGGGTGTTAATCTTTTTATTGGCTGCCACATCCCAGATTTGTACGAGTCCTTTGTGCGTGCCCACTGCTACCAAGTGACCCTAAAGTGAAGTAAAGTATGAATATGAAGTATGAGTATGAAGCATGAGGTAGGAATCGTGGGATGATGTATGAAATATGCTTGATGAATGATATGATGAAGTACGTGCGATAAATGTTAGGATTTATAATCAGCTATGAATGCTACCATGAAGTATGGAGTATATAATATGAATGCTTGAATGAAGTGACAAGTATGATCGAGATACAGTATGTGTGACAAAATGTTACGATGAAGTATGAAGTACAAACTATAAATGCTAGGAAGATTAAGTATGAAGTACATGATAAGAATAGTATGAAGTATGCGCTATTCTAGGAGGAAGTATGAAGTACATACTATGAAAGCTAGGATAAAGTATGAAGTATGCACCATTAATGCTAGAATGAAGTATGAAGTACATGCTATGAATGCTACGATAAAGGATGAAGTATGCGTTATGAATGCTATGATGAAGGTGTTGTATGAATGGTCTCATAAATTATAAACATAAAATAGTAGCGTATTGTATGACTGACCCTTTCAGCCCATGACACCGATGTGACAGAATCGGCGTCACTGGACAAATCGCACAATCTTGTGACCTGTATCATAAAACACAAGGTCTATATATCACCGTTGCCATAAGTACTGAGCTGATATATTACTCAAGTGTGATTTCCCTCAGCTTGAATAAACAATAAAAAAATTTTCAACCCACCCCCTAAGTGTGCTATGCTTTATACTTCGACAGAGCAATGTCTATAAAACCTCAGTCAGTCACTAAAAAGGTTATTACAGTTGCTTCACGTACCTAACTCGTTAAGTATCGTGGCATCGCGCGTGCATCACGTACCTGACAGCACGTACCTGACGAGTGTAGCATGACATTAGAGTCGTATCACATACCTGACTAGTGTAAGCACTCCACAAGTAGACGCACGTGCCGAGCCCCACGCTCAGCACGTTCTGTGACGACCAATCAACGAGGTTCAGGTAAAAGTCGTCCTGTAACTCGGGCGCGTCGAGCACTTTGAACGGAATCTTAGAGATTTTGCGGATGGCCTTAAATGATCGGAACCAGACACTCAACATCACACCCAACAGGAGGCATGCTTTCTGTAGAGAGGGGTAACTCCCCAGAGAGGGAGGGAGAAAAGAGTAACTATATGGGAAACAGGGAAATGATGCGGATTACAAAGAGTAACTACGTGTAAGACATAGTAATTGAACAGAGAAAAAAATGTTTCCCCGTGAAAAACATGGCAATGACACAAGGAGAATAGTTACTATGAGGAAGATATGGCAATTCAACTGATGAAAAGTATTACTATGGGGTAGAAAATTATGACACAGAGAAAAAGAGTTACTATAGGGAAGACGCAGAAACAACACATAGAAACAAAGAAATGACACTTACAGAAACTATAGTTACTATGATGAAGGTACAGTAATGACACATAGAGAAACTCTAGTTACTAGGAGGAAGGTACAGTACTGACAGAAACTCTAGTTACTATGAGAAAAATACAGTAATGACACAGAGAGAAACCATAGTTACTATGAGAAAAATACAGTAATGACACAGAGGGAAACTATAGTCACTCTGAGTAAGGTACAGTAATGACGCAGATATAAACTATAGTTACACTATTACAGTACTACACTATTACAGTTACAGTAATAACAGAGAAACTATAGTTACTTTGAGGGAGGAACAGAAATAACATAGAGAGACACTATAGCTACTACAAGGGAGGAACAGTAATAACAGAGAAACTATAATTACTCTGAGGAAGGTACAGTAATGACACAGATATAAACTATAGTTACAATTAGGAAGGTACAGTAAGAACAGAGAGAGAAGCTATAGTTACTATGAAGAAGGTACAGTACTGACAGCAACTATATAGTTACTACAAGGGAGGTATAGTAATGACACAGAAACTATTGTTACTATGAGGAAAATGCAGTAATGACACCGAAAGAAAGTATAGATACTATAAGGAAGGTACAGTAATGACAAGGGAAAAAAAGATAACTACAAACGCAACACCTGCTAGAATTGCATGTGACGAACCTACCTTGCGCGGTGAGCGTAACAACCTCTGACTTTTGTAGCCGACCGGAGACAGCGAATATGGCGATGTGTCACCACTGTCTGATGCCCGCCGCGGTATATGATACTGTAAGGCATTGTTAGATACGTAGCAACATTGGTATACGATACTGTAAGGCATTGTTAGATACGTAGCAACATTGGTATACGATACTGTAACGCATTGTTGGATACGTAGCAACATTCGTATACGATACTGTAAGGCATTGTTGGATACATAGCAACATTGGTATATGATACTGTATGGAATTGTTGGATATGTAGCAACATTGGTATATGATACTGTATGGAATTGTTGGATACGTAGCAACATTGGTATACGATACTGTAAGGCATTGTTGGATACGTAGCAACATTGGTATACGATACTGTAAGGCATTGCTGGATACGTAGCAACATTGGTATACGATACTATAAGGCATTGTTGGATACGTGGCAACATTGGTATACGATGCTGTATGGCATTGTTGGATACGTAACAACGTTAGTATATGATATTGTAAGGCATTGTTGGATACGTAGCAACATTGGTATACGATACTGTAAGGCATTGCTGGATATGTAGCAACATTGGTATACGATACTGTAAGGCATTGCCTGATACGTAACAACATTGGTATACGATACCGTAAGGCATTGTTGTATATATAGCAACATTGTATACAATTCCGTAAGGCATTGTTGTTGTTGAATACGTAGCAACATTGGTACACGATACTGTAAGGAACTGTTTGATATATAGCAACATTGCTATACAATACTGCAATGAATTCTTGGATATGTAGCAACGTTGGTATACGATACTTCAGGAATTCTTGGATATGTAGCAACATTGGTACACAATACTGTAAGGAATTGGCACGTGTAACGTGCAACATTTACATACCACACTTTAAAGCAGCTTGAGTTACTTTGCAACTGATGGTTTACACCGAGTGATTGGGGAAGGCAGCTCTATGACAGGGAGAGTGATATTTTCTCTCCCGGTTCATATTCCTTAGTGACGCCCCGCTTAAATTTCAGAGCAAATTGTACCATGATATTCCACTAATATGCTGTGTTGTCTGTACTTACTTTGAATAGATTCTTTGATTCTTTGGCAGCGAGGATGTTTCTATCTGTGATTTGTGAGTCCTGAAATCCAATCAAACCCATCATTTACTACTCAAGTACCGCCCCTCTACTCTAGTACCCGAGTATCATTTACTACTGCTCTAACCAGTATACTAACTGTGGCTTGTTTCGAGCTAATAGCGCCTTAAACCCCATTGCTCATGGGTTCTGTATAGCCCTTACTGTGTGGTTCTGTTAGGGCTTCTTCCCGCCGACGTTTGCTGTGTTTCACATGCTCTATATGTGCTGTCTATGTCGCTTACCTCCCCGCTATGTCGTATATATCATCTCGTTGTAAATAACCATTGACCTTCCATAGACTTAGCGGAGAGTGCGACATATGTAGCTTGTATGTAGACATCTGGAACTGGTGGCGTGTATGGAAAAGGTCAATTGTCTGCCCAGACTCGGTGGGTTTTCACATTAGGTGTATTTCCCCTACCCCTTATAAAAGTGAGGCTAATCAAATTGTCGTGTTAACCACGTAGGCTAGCTTTGTAAAGGGCCATGATGAAATAGGCCTACACAATGATTACTTCGGTAAACAGCCTATAATTAAATAAAAAATCAATTACTACCCAAGTACCATCCCTCAACTTGAGTATTCAAGTAACATTAACAATACAAGTACACCCGCCCCTTTACTCAAGTACCTGAGTATCATTTACTACCCAAATACCACCCCTCAACTCGAGTATTCATGTATTATAGGAATATAACAGTAATTATTCTACTAAAGCATACTTTGAGATCATCAATTCCGGCACTGAGTAGTTCATTCTGCAGAAGATACGTGTACGCTAGTCCATCCTTGCCAGTCTCCATGCTCATCTCCTTTGTCTTTCTAGCCAGGCTAGGCGACATGCTGCTCACAGTGTCCTGTCGTCACAAACATGTGGTCATGCTTACATGCTACTTACAGTGTCCTGTCATAAACAGGTAATACATAAACTTGTGGCCACCCTGGGTGACGTCCTTATTACAGTGTCCTGTCATTAACGGGTTATACCTAAATATGTGGCCTCCCTGGGAGGCATGCTGCATACACTGTCCGTCATTAATAAGTAATAAATATGTAGCAGAGTGCAGATATCTGTATGTATGTTGTCAGGTATAGCTCACAGGTACAATATAAAATACAATAAATAGGCTGTCGATACAACAAAATTATGATGTTCCACAATGACAGAAATGTCAGCGACGGGCGATAGGATTTCAAGAGGCATACTGATATAAAGCTGATGTGAACTGTAATGGGGTATACTCACGGGACTAGCGTTGAAGTTGATCTGCCACTTAGCACCCGCCCGACTTGGAATGAAGCGATCTCCGTATATATCCTTGGAAGGGGAGGTCATCGGACTGCCACATGTCGGCTGCAAGATTAGCGAGTTAACCCTTAGCACTCTGTTGTCAACGAATTGTATTGCTAGAGTAATGTGATGCACAGATGCCAGTATGGCAAGTGCTAAGATAACTACAGCATTTATGTAGACTTGGTGTGAGCGAAGGCAGCTTTGTGTAAGAGGAAATTTGATTATTCGAAAGAAAAACCGTCACAAACATTGGCCGAAATGCTGAAATCTTGAAAATCCAGGGGGGGGGATGTCACTTCGTAAGTCGTATGTAAGAAAGATGAAATGAACTAAAACTAGGGCGAATTATTTCACTGGATAAATAATTAACTGTCAGAAAAATTGGATCACGAAAACCGGAATATTTCTGGAGCTGCATCACTGCGCCACTGCTAGTGATATCGAAAGCATTCTAGGATACGCCATTCAAGAGTTACTGAACCTTATTGTCGACAGATTTATTAGTGATAAAAGCAACTGCTGAAACCATTAATCGTGAAATTAAAGCTCGACTTGCTGGATGCTGCTGGGGTTGAAATAACTTAGCCAGCACGACCTCTGCAAAAGACTACGAACTACCTGCAGATAACATTGCAGTAATGATATGACAGCGTGACAACTCACAGAAGAAAAGGGCGATGAGGAAGGTGAACACTGTCCATTTTGTTGTCGCAATAAACGTTTTTCATACTCTGGATCCATCGTGCAAGTAGTAAGCCCTGATTTCATGAGATTAATTCGCATAAAGTGTCATTCATACATTTTTGTCTTTCGGTCTTGAAAATATCCGAACCTGTAATATAGCGACGGTCATTGTCATTTTACTGTAAAGGTATGCAATAGATACTGCTATGTAGACATCAAGGGATGGGGCAACAATTTGTTAACCCGTAGCACACTGTTGTCACAGAATTGTATAGCGAAGGTGATGTCATATACAGTTGTTAGTGTGGTAAGGGTTAATACAAACTTTGTCATTTTGGTATGTTATAAGGATCCCAACAGCTGTGACCAAAAGGTCTAAGCCATATGTTTTTGAATGCCCCAAACCGGCATCACAGGTATAACTTGAATGTCAGAGAGTAACTGTAACTGCATCTATATAGCGCTTGATTAGCCATCAACCTGATGAAGACAAAGCTTGTGATCAATAAACCAGTTAATCTATATAAAAGGGGTTGCCCGTTATCCTCATAGTTACATTTCAGATTTATTAGATCATACGATTCTATATGAGTTCTTAATGGATTAATGTTAGCGAAGGCCAAAATGTTCTTGCCAATTGTATCTAGACCAATGTAAATATTATCCACAATGGTCCAGTTTATAGGACATGCCCCATTTCTATTGAAGGTATGGAATGGTCAGTAGGATGCATTTACATTAAAATATATTATCTTTGTTGGTGGAGGCATAATGTCAAAATAGACTATGTCAAGGTATGGGTAGGTTTGTACTTCAATGATATTGCCCAACCTAACTTCCCTGTCTTTAAGTTACTTTTAGGATATTGCCGATTAATAAACGTTAAGTAAACCCAATAAAGAAAATATGATATAACGCAAACACTTATGTTATGAAGAATGTTATGTATTATAGCAATCTAATTAATTATCTACGGGCCAAAAGGCCCGTCTTATTTTATTTCTTTATAAAACCATTGGGATGTAGACTAGCAATTTTCCTATAACCAAAAAATGTAGGTCAAATATCTGTGAATAAGTTACCTAATATTAATAATCTTTGACTGTCACAATAACATATTGGTCAATAAACCTTTAGGAATAATATTTAAAACTTAGCAAATAAAATAGAGTTTTACTTTATGAAACTGAATATGAGACTAGCGGAGTCATCTGACAAAGTGAAAGTGTTACTGTGTTAGTGTACCACAACCATTTCTGAAAAAGTGAGATGCTTTCGGGCGTATTCGTTTAAACCAAGGGTTCGTTTATTTGGATATCTTATATAACACATACCTTTTACATTTGATATATGTAATTAGTACGCAAATTCCGTACAAAGTTCTCGTAAAATAACAGTTTTGAGTACAAATTGAATGCGTCCTATTGTGCGGCGGCAACTGTCAGTTGGCTTGTCAAAACTTGGGTTACAGACCAACAATGGCGTCGTCCCTTTGCATTGTGGGAAAATAATCAAAATTTTTATTTGTACTTAAATATAAAGGTAAATTATTTCCTATCCACATAAACAACTAAAATTTTTTATTTATCATTGAATATTTTAAAATTAACATTTCTACAAAAAATAAGTTATTATAGCAATTAATAAGTGGGTCATTCCAATCACCATAGCAATCCACATCTGCCATATTTCAACAAAAACCGAAACGACAGCTAAAATTCGTTTGACTGAGTCTCCTGCGTTGGATAATACATTTCTAGGAAGCAAGTGACCCTTTGATTTAAACAGTTCAAGTAGTCACTGTTATTTCACATTCAAGTAGAAATGGCTAAAACAGAAAAAGAACCTCTTAATGTTGTGCACCAAAACGCTATTTTAGTAGAAACCATAGAAAAGGAATTGAGACACAGCAGACTATTCACACAGTACAGCATCAATCCATTTAAAAAACGTGAGTATATTAATTTGTGAAGTCTATTGCTGACTGTTTCTACCTGAGTTACGGCATACTATATACATATATTAGTATTATATGGTGGTGGGTCTAGGCTTTTATTGTATTCAGGAGTACACGTTTTATTTAATCAACACTTCAATTTTAGCTCATGACGCTGGCATATAAACATACGTGTAGATGATGTATGAATGTATTTATAAACTGATTAGTGATTTCCAAAGCAATCAGTCATTCTTGGCTCTATACAAAGCTAGCCTATCAATGATTAAACGCGACAATTTGATTAGCCCCACTTAGCGACATAGGAAGTAGCCAATGTAGTGTTATAAGTGGTGGAGTGGGGAACATGTAGTATGAAGAACCCACCTCATATGGGCAGACAATTGCCTTTTTTTATCCACGGTTCCAAACGGCTGCTGCATATGTCACACACTCCACTCAGGCTAAGAAAAGTTAATGGTTTTTACAATGGGATGACGACATAGCAGGGAGGTAAGCGACATAGTGACTATACATATACCATCTGAAACAGCATTAACGGGAAATAGCCTTGACAACCCAACTGCAAAGGCTACCCATGGGCACAGGGGTTTTAGGCATTTTCAGCCAGAAAACACTAAAGGTAGTATACTGTCTAGAGTGGGAACTGAACCATGTGCATGTAGATATATTTATTATATTCGTGTATATTATACACACATCCAGATTTGTCAAGTCCTTGAGTGAGTTACAAGCCACCTTGCATTTTTTCTTTATATATATTATATGTGCATACATTTCGCATCAGTACTATGTTTGTGACCCATTTCAGTGGAAGGTTTAGCAGAAAAGCCGAACGCGGTTACTGCCGATGGCGACATAGACCGTGAGTCGGAAAAACATTGATAAAAATCAGTCATGTGCCATTAATCCATATCCTTATGCACGCTCTCCGGTACTGAACATATCGCTGAATTTTAGTTGATATCCTAGACCCTTCCGAATTGGCAAAAAACGTGGCATCATTTTTGACCACTTTTGTTCCACCATCATATTTCAAACGTTCTCAAATCTGTATATTTCTATCTTTATCAAATCAAATCAACCTCAAAATATTTATCTCTCCAAAAAACTGGAACATTAATTCATTCCTTTGTGACCTCCAGGATTGACTCATGTAATTCCATCCTAATGAATCTTCCAACAAAAAGTATTATCCGGATTACAAAAAATTACAAAATTCCACTGCAAGAGTCATAAACAACATTCCTAAATGTCTCTACATAACACCCACCCTGAAAATGCTACATTGCTTACCTATTGAATCTAGAATAGAATTCAAAATTTTAATTTTAACTTTTAAATGTCTCAACAACCTTGCTCCAGTATATCTAAGTGAACTAATATGCACAAATAAGCCAAGGCGCACTACCAGACAATCATTAACCGTGACCATTGCCCAGCCCAGATACAGCAGAGACAGTTTTGGGGGTCGTTCCTTTCAAGTCACAGCACCTCAGTTGTTCAACAGTCTTCCCCCTTCTATACGATCTATTACAAGTTTCTCTCTGTTCAAGTCCTCTATCAAAACCTACCTTTTCCAAAAACCTACAGTGACACCATGTAGTTTGAGGACGATTCTAGTCTACTCTATGATGTAATACAAGTTTTTCTCTCTTCTAGTCCACTGTCAATGCCTACCTTCTCTGAAAAGCATTCGGTTACACCATTTAGTTCTATAATAATTTTAGACTACTGTGCGCGTATTACAACAGTATTTTTAGGCTGTTATATCTTCTATGTAGAATAGATTGTTTCACTATTTCACCATTATATCTTGTCTCTATTTTCTGTGTATACCATGTTGTATTACCATTGTAAAGTGTCGCTGATAACTAGTTAGTTGAAGAGGCACTATATAAATACAATAATAATAATAATCTATGGCTGCGTATCAGCCGAACCAATATCGTATGCACTATGCAGTAAATGAGCCAATCTAACTGCCTCTATGGATATAAATCATAGCTACACATTGTTCAGTGGCTTATCAAGACATGACCTTTGTAAGGTACGTTTAAATCTCATTTCAGAGAGCTTGACTATTTGGAAATAGCCTTGGGCTATCTTTCTTTGTGACAGTGATATAATACAACAGGTGACCATCAATTTGACGGGTGAATGCGCCCTTGCATTATGTAATGTGGTCAACTGCAGTAACAACTGTAATATTGCTCTCACAAGCAGAGCCACCAAAATTACAATAGAATTCACTACGTTCTAACCAATGACAAGGGGGATGGTATTACGTAATGTTGCATTCAACCTCACATGCCACACATGTCAGTGGTGATCAAAATTAGCATAGTGTACCAGTAATAAAAATCAATTTTTTTATGACTGGGAGTATTATCAATAGTAACTAACACTAAAGCATGGCTGGACTGAGGCCTGGTACGGCCCTAAGGTATATGAAGCTCTTATACACCCACCTATCAACCATTCCACCGTAGATACACTACAATTCCATGAATCCTATGTAGACTACCCTGATACATACATTAGGCCTATTACTAAATATTACACATCACCTATGATTTAAATATCTAGTCACTGCAAAAAAAAGATGATTGGCTAAATCTTCATTTAAAAAATATTCAATCTGCAGACTATGGGACCCTGAGCTGAAGCTCTTACATTTAGCTCGTACCTCGATCTGGGACATTAATCTAAATAATATGTACTGTAACTTGCTACGATGTACTGTAACTTATGATATGCTGTACTGTAACTTATTATGTACTGTAACTTGTTATAATTTACTGTAACTTATTATGATGTACTATAACTTGTTATAATGATGTACTATAACTTGTTATAATGATGTACTATAACTTGTTATAATGATGTA
>WURV02153536.1:0-16882 GCA_011762755.2 Epimenia babai
AACCCACGTACGAAGCCGGAGGAGAGCCTTTCGGGCAATTCTCAGATTTCTGCGCCTGTGGGGACGCTTGTCTGAGGACTAGCTGGAGTAGGGCGCATGTCGTTCGATCTCCTCGGGGGTTCGGGGCAGGTAGTCGTTCCGCACGCTCGTGAACCGTTGTTCCTCGACCTGGCCTCGCCGCCCGCCCAGTCCGCGGATCGCACGGATCAGGAGGCGCCAGCCCGTCGAGGTCGCAGGCGTGGCCCGGTGCCAGGTGTCGTTGTCGAATCGGGCCAGCACACCGGATCGGAGGGGCACCGAGTCCAGAGATCCCTCCGCAAGCATCGATGCGACCAGCCGGGGCCATTCCTCCGCCTGCCGGGTCCCGGGAGGACCAGGGAGTTCGAAGTCCCCGACCGCGAACTCAGTGGAGCTGCGTCCGCCGAAGTTCGCGACCAGGGTCTCCACCCGGTCGGACGGATCCATGCGAGGCCCCCAGTCCAGGTGGAACCCCATCGCGAGAGGGAGCCAGCCCTTCCGTAGCCAGAGCAGCCGGGAGAAGACCTCGACATCCGGATCGGTTCGCCAGGTGGGTGGCAAGGCGGAGACGAAGGCCTCGTGGACCGGTCCCGCCCGTACCGCTTTGGCCACGGGCACCCGGCATTGGCTCCGCTCCTCGCGGAGGACCTCCTCGGGGAATTCCGCGAGCCTGCACAGCTCCGTCAGTCGGGAGCGGAATCTCATGAGGCTCCGATCACAGGAAGGCGACATTGCGGAGTCCGTCGACCGGAGGGCATTGGCTCGATGCGTGGCGATCAGCAGCAGTTGGAAGCCTGATCCCGTCGCGGGCTGCGGGCACCAGAACGAGCTCCAACCAAGTTCGACGACCATGCCCACCGATGGACGGGCGGGCTCGAGGGTCCCCTCGGAGAGCCAGCGCCGGATGCGTCGATCGCGCGATCCGAGATCTTCCTCCGGGAACCAGAAGGCCTCGGCATCCTCACCTGGCGTGAGCCGGATCGGGCCCTTCGCGAACAGTGGAGCGGGGCCACCGACCACCAGCATGCGGTGCCGGGATTCCTGGTTCCGGTTGGCCCTGCCCCTCGCTCCTGTCCGCCAGGCGGGGAAGGGTTCGTGGCGGAATGGGGGGGGATCTCGTTGAGGAGCCCCCCGGTCCGTGGTGCCGAAGAGCACATCGTGGGCCAGGCCCGGGGTCAGCCAGACCAGCGAGCTGTGGATCAGCACGTCCTCGGTCCAGGTGGCAGGGAGCGAGGCGACGAAGGCCGAGGTGATCGGTCCGCCCTGCTCCCGTGCGAACGAGGGGGTCGCGGCGAACAGCGGAGCTTCCTCCTCCGGCGCATCGAGGCGGAGCCCGGGGATGGGGCCGATCACTTCCATGCTGCTCGGGTGTCGGTGTGGTGGCTTCATGCGGACGAGACCCTGTCCGGTTCCGCATCCCTGGAGGACCGGGTGACGATGAGAAGGGCGGGTAGGTCGAGGAGGGAGATCGGGTTCAGATCGTGCAGCGGCCCATGACCATCCCAGGAAGGGGAAGGGGCCAGCCGTCAGATCGGCGAGCATGTGGAGGACGAGGAGGATCCGGGCAGCGGGGACCGGAACAGCATCTAGAGATCCCTGGACCTCTGGTCACCGAGGGGAGACGAACCCGTGGCGGAACGGGGCCAGGGCGATGGGGTTCAATGGCAGGGCCGCCACCTGGAGGGCGGGGCTCTCGCTCCTTCAACGGGCTGTCAGGGCAGGAACTTGGACGGCGCCTTGAGTTTGGCCGGCAGGTACTCGCGGATCACGAAGTTGAGGTCGAAGGCCGCGAAGGCCTGCTGCTCGGCGCGGATGCCCATCTTGAGCAGCTGCTGCATGGCCTTGGTCCACTCCTTGTGGGACTGGAAGAAGGGGTCGTTCTTGAGCGCATCCTTGGCCCGCTTGACGTCGACGTCCTTGAGCGGGTGGACGGCGTCCTTCTCGCGCAGGCCGTAGTCGACGATGTCCTGCGGCGTCACACCGAGGAAGCGCGCCTGCGGCACGCAGAAGAACTTGTTGATGTGCGCGGCGTTGCCCGAGCCGACCTTGAGCGAGCGGTAGATGTTGGCGATGCCGTACGGATCGCAGTCGACGAAGGCGTAGACCGGCAGCTTCTTCTTCTCGGAGAGCAGGCGCAGGAACCGCCGGCAGGATCGCGTCGGCACGCCTCCCATCTCGACCAGGATGCAGTTGTGCTCGCGCCAGAACTTGTGCGAGGCCAGGCGCTCGTAGGTGCCGTTGGTCTCGATGGCCAGGACGAACTCTGCGTCGGTCTTGAAGTCGAGGTGCTCGACTCTGGCCGGTATGCGCCAGGCCGAGGAGCCCATCCGGGTGCAGTCGATCTCCTCGGGATCACCGGTCTCGAAGTCGCGGTCGACGACGATCAGGTTGCCGGCGACCGATCCGCCGTGCTCGGCCGGCTTGTAGCGCAGCTGTTCGCGTGAGAGGCCGTGCAGCGAGAACATGGCCTCGATGTCGTCCATGACCGTGTCCGACTCGGTCTGGTCGTTGAACTTGGCCTCACCCCAGTTCTTGGAGTTGTAGTAGGCCTCTCGCTTGGTGGCCGTGTCGTCGCTGACGACCATCTGCTTGGAGGCGGCCATCATCCGCAGCATCTGCGCGAACTGCTTGACCGAGTTGACGGTCAGGTCGCGGCGCTTGCGTCCGCGGCCGAGCTCGAAGTAGCCGGTCTTCTTGTCGTACTTGACGTTCTTGAGGGCGCGGACCGGAAAGACGATCTCGGGCTTCTTGGAGGCCTGGGTCGTCTTGTGGATGACCGCTGCCTGTTCCTCGATCTTGTCGATCGTCAGCTTGTCGAGACGTGGAAGGCCCGTGGAGCCCCGGGTCTTGCCGACCGGGGCCTTGGCACGACGGGTCGTCGCCTTCTTCTTGGTCGTTCGCTTGGCGGCCATGCCGTCGGTTCTCCAGTCTGGTCGTCCGGGCCCGCCGCGTCAGCGGGCGCCGAGGTGTCTGTGAAGCGCGTGGCCCCGTTCGAGGCCGCGGCGGGTGGCTTCGTCGAGCGGGAGGCGCTCGGCCTCCGCGAAGCCGACCCAGCGCAGGTCCAGGAGCTCCTCCGAGGGACGGAGCTCCACGTTGGATGCGCGGAACAGGAACATCAGGTCGTGATGCCGATGTCGGGGTTCGAACCCGTTGGCCGGGATCTCGTGCACGTCCAGGGTCAGGAGCCTGGGCGTGAAGCGCGGATCCAATCGCAAGCCGGTTTCCTCGACGAACTCGCGCGAGGCGGTCTCGAGGATGGTGCGGTCACGGGACTCGACGTGCCCGCCGGGCTGCAGCCAGCGTTCGAGCCGCCGATGCAGGACCAGGGCCACCGAAGCCCCTTCGGGATGGACGAGGATGCCGCTGGCCGTCAGATGACCCGGGACGAAGCTCTGCCGGTCCTCGGGACGTGGATGGCTGCGTACCAGGGAGAGCAGGGCCGCCTTGGAACGCGCCGCACGGGCATCCCCGCTCGGATCGAAGCCCTGGATCCTCCGCATCGCATCGCGGACGAAGGGCTCGGAGGCCGTGCCGGTGCAGGCCGGTGCGCCGGCCTCGGCCATGCCTGTCCTGACCTCTTGGCTCATGTCCCCTCCCAAGGATGAGGCCTCGGCGACCCGCGGAGCCTTGCGGGCGCCCTGGTCGAACGAATCAGAACTTGCGGCTGCGCTCGAGCACGCCGCGCAGGATCTCGACGTCCGCATCACGGTCCTCGTCGGAGATCCCGAGGATCTCCTGCAGGCCGATGCCGATGTGCGGCAGGTACTTCTCGATGTAGGAGCGCTTCTCGTACTCGCGAGCGATGCGCTTGCCCTTGCGGATGTGCGTGCCGAGCTTGCGGCCGCAGTCCTGGATCACGAGCTTGAGCTCCTTGAGGATCTCGGGATAGCTGGCGATGGCCTCCTTGGACTCGCTCGTGAACGGAACCCAGACCGAGGCGATGTGCACGACCAGCACCATCGGGCCGATCGGCAGTGCGCCGCGCGGCTGCTGCATGCCGTAGCCGCGCCAGTTGACGCCGATCACGGCCTTGCTGATCGCGCAGGCGCTCTGCTGGTACTGCAGCGGCACGCGGTTGGCGAAGCGCACGAGCCGGATCGGCTCGTCGGCCTGACCGAGCAGCTCGGTCTCGTCCTTCTCGTCCTTCTTGGCCTTCTTGCCCTTGAGGATCCGGCCGCCCTCGGTGACCTCCATCGTGTCACCCTCCCGACCGAAGGCCAGGGCTGCCTCGACCAGGAAGGGATTGCCGCGGTAGACCGCCGGCGGCCTTGTCGAGGAGATGTAGAAGTCGGCCTTGACCTCCTTCTCGAGTCCGGCGAGCAGCACCTCCTCCCCGATCGGCGCGATGCAGTTGGTCGGAGGCGACATGATCCTGGCCGCCTGGATCGTCGCGTGCAGCTTCTCGGCGTCGCTGCGCGCCAGCTTCCTGGGCCGCGTGCGAGGCTTGAAGCCCGCCTTCTCGAGGATGCCCTGCGCGACCTTGGGGCCGACCCGCGTGAACTCGTTCTGCAGGAAGGAGGTCACGGTCGGTTCGCTCGTGTCCTGCAGCATCTTGATCAGCAGCCCCAGCTCGATGCCGTGCGGGTGCGGCTTGATCTCGACGGTCTCCTTGGGCATCTCCTCGGTGCCCCGTTCGTAGATCGTCTCGTTGCCCTGCGGATCGCGGTAGCTGATCCTGACGTGCGGGTTGCCGACGGCGGTCTGCTTGAGGTACTCGTCGACCGAGCGGACGCCGCGGCGGTACTCGGCCTCCATGTCGATCTCGACCCGCGTGCCGTGGTCCTTGTCCCAGTCGACGCGCTTGTCGTTGAACTCGGGCTTGTTCTTCGAGGTGTTCATCGAGATCTCGAAGAAGTGCGCCATGGCCCGTTTGCCGGTCTTGCTCGTGACCCGCACGCGGTTGCCGGTGGTCAGCTGCCCGTACATGCCGGCCGCCGAGATGCCGATGCCCTGCTGGCCTCGACTCTGGCGCAGGCGATGGAACTTGGAGCCGTAGAGCAGCTTGCCGAAGATGTTCGGGATCTGCTGACCGACGATGCCGGGACCGTTGTCCTCGACGATCATCGTGTAGCGGTTCTCCTTGGAGGCGATGGGGCGGATCTCGACCAGCAGCTCGGGCTGGATCCCGGCCTCCTCGCAGGCGTCGAGGCTGTTGTCGACGGCCTCCTTGATGCCGGTCAGCAGGGCCTTGCGCGGGCTGTCGAAGCCGAGCAGGTGGCGGTTCTTGGTGAAGAACTCGGAGACCGAGATCTCCCGCTGCTTCTTGGCCATGGACTCGGCCGAGCTGCGCCGCGAGGACCTGCGTCCGCCCGACGACCTGCTCGAGGCCTTGCCCGCGCTCCCGCTCCCCTTCGTCCCCTCATCGGACGAATCCCCGAACAGGCCGCCCTGGCCCTCGTTTCCCTTCATGCGTTCCCTCCGTGCCGCCATCGCTCAACCTGTCCGCTGATTCGAACCTTCGACCCAGGCCGGTGCAAGCTCGGACTCGCAGAGACCGAGGGCCGCGGCCTCCTCGACGAAGGCGGCGAGGCCCTCGTGGTGCCTCGTCTCGAGCCGGTAGTGGATCCGGCCTCCGGTGCCGTCCTCGACCTCGTCGGCGAGGCCCATTCGCCAGGCTTCGACCAGGCGGCCGGGCAGTCCCTCGCGGATCGGCTCGGGCATCAACCAGAGCGCGAAGACGAAGGGCAGTCCCTTCCATGCGAACCACTCGGAACCCAGATCGAGCACGCGTCTCGTACCGGGATCGGCCCGGAGCCCCGCATCGCCGATCAACAGCACGGCATCGGCGTCGACGCGATCGGGCTCGAGCATCGGTTCGAGATCCTGGATGGATTCGGGCCGAGCCCCGTAGCGGCTCTGCAGCAACACCTTGGTCAAGGCCACCGAGGTCTCGCTGCTCCGGTCCAGGGCCATGCTCCGGACCTGTTCCGGCGCACAGCGCAGGAAGAGCCGGACCGAGCGGACCTCGTCCTCGCAGGCGATCCCCAACTCGTGCAGGGCCGCGTAGCCACTCCGGCGATAGCCCTCGATCGAGGAGACCAGGGCCGCTTCCAGCTTGCCCTCGCGGAGCGGGCCGACCAGGTTCCGCGGCGCGTCCTGATGGAGGGCGACCGAGGGATCGGGGGCCAGGCCGTGGAGCAGGGGGGCCCCGACGAGGTAGGGCACGCCCCCGATGCGGAAGGGACTCTGGGAAGGGGGATTCAAGGCAAGCGGACCAGCCCGGGACCCTATCCCCCGCGGCTTCGCAGAGGAAGGATCCTGAGCAGGCGGAGCTGCCCCGTTGCCCCGGGGCGGTGGTACTCTAGACAGGAGAGGTCTCCCCACCGGTCCCAGGCCTCGCCCGGCTCGTACCCCAAGCCGCCTTGCCGAGGGGCCTTCGTCCTTCCCGGTACCCTTCCAGAGAAACCTGGCCTCGTGCGATTCCTGGCCCTCCTGATCCCCCTTTGTCTGCTGGGTTCCTGCGGAAGCGGGATCCTCGGGTTCGCGATCGGATCCAAGGACTCGGGTGGGGGCGGAGGCGCGCCGGTCAAGCTTCCCGAGGCCCAGGTCAGTCCGGACTCGATGCCATTCCTCCGCATCGAGGGGACCTTCCAGGCCAAGGTCCTGCTGCGGAACTACCGCCTCCCCGAATCCCAGGACCCGACCAAGTTCGACGAGGAGGAACGCCGGGATAAGGCCAGGCGGATCGATGCCAAGGCCCAGGATCCCGACCTGGTCTGGAAGCACACCCCGCAGGACGGCCCCGACGACCTCCGGGTCTGGCTCCTGGGCGGTGACCTCGGCGATGGGATCGACGAGTACTACCGGGGCTTCGGCTACCAGGATCACGAAGACTCGGGCTCGAGCCCACAGCGGGTCCTGTTCAGCTTCCTCGAGGGGGAGGGCACGCGGCTGATCCTGGAGATGCAGCCGGCACCGTTCTTCTATGCGCTCTCCAAGCAGTCCTCCGGGCCGCTGAAGGACCTGACCCTTCCCCTGGTCGTCGAGGCAGGGGGCAAGCGGATCGTCGAGGCCTCGATCCCCTTCCGCTTCCTCGCGCCTCCGCAGATCGGGTATGCCGGACAGCGTCCGGCCCGAGTGGCCGTGGACGGGAGTTCGGTCCTCAGGATCCAGGTCCGGGGTCTGCAGGACTCCGATGCCTCGGGGCTGCGGGCCTTCGTGCTCGAACGGGACTACCGCGAGCCCGAGACCCGCATCGTCAAGGGTGAGCCGATTCCCAACCCCAACGCCTGGAGATGGGTCGCCGCCCGGGCCACCGCTCAGGGAACGCTGAACAAGGTCGAGGGCAAGTACCAGGGCGAGTTCCAGGTCCAGCTGCCCCCGACGGTCTATCCGGGCAGGGCCGAGCTGACCGTCCAAGGACGCCTGGCGGGCGCCTCGTTGACGACTCGGATCCCGCTGCTGTACGAGCCGGTTCTGCAGCAGATCGGTCCCAAGCCCGGACCGGTTACCGGGGGCCAGGAGGATGCCTGGTTCGTGCTCGGCTCGGGTTTGATCCCAGCACGGCACGAGGCCGGTTCGATCGTCCTGGATCGCGAGAAGGTCCGGCTCGAGATCGAGAAGGACGGCCGCAAGACGACGGTCCCCGGGACCAAGCTGGCCTCGATCTCGACCGTGAGCCACATCTTCTTCACCTTGCCGCCGAGTCCGACCGGGCTGCCCGGGATCGCGAGGATCGCCCTGATCCAGGAGATCGGGAACCAGACCATCACCAAGGTGCTCGAGGACGGCGCGCGTTACGGGGTCCAGGATCCGGTGCTCGGACCGCGGCGCTTCCAGATCGAGGACACGGCGGTCTCGGTCTCCCAGGCGCGGATCCTCTCCACCGACTCCAATGCACCCGACCTCGTCTCGATCGCCTCGGTCGGGGATCCCCTCCGGGCCGATGCCCAGCTGCAGGCGCGGTACGGATTCGGTCTCTATCGCCCGATCGGCAACTCGCAGAGCTCGATCGGCAGCCAGGTGGTCCTGTTCAATCCCAACTACTCGGTCCCGCGCAGGACCCTGGACGGGACCAGGGACGGGGTCTACCTCTGCAGTCGGGAGACCGGCGGCAATCTCGCCGCCGGGATCTTCCTCCCCACGGGTCGGACCTCCGATCCGCTGCAGTGGAGCCAGGACGCGAGCTTCCAGTCGACCAAGGCGGTGCAGGCGGCCAGCTCGGGCGATTTTGACGAGGACGGGATCGAGGATCTGGTCGTCCTCCAACCCGCCAGCTCGACCTCCAACGATCCCTTCTCGGTGCGGCTCTGGCTCAGCGACGAGGCCCTCGTCAACCGGAGTCTGGAGCTGAGCGTGCCGACCGGCGTGGCCGGGGATTCGGTCTTCGTGGGCGACTTCGACGGCGACTTCGACCTCGACATCGCCACGGCCTCGGCGACCACGGGCTTGCTGCACCTGAGCTTCGGTACGGGGAACGGCCAGTTCGCCAATGCGAAGAGCCGCTCGGTCTCCTTCCTTCCCCCCGAGGTGACTCTCTCCTCGCTGCAGTCGGTGCTCGCGGTCCGCACCGTGACCGAGGGTGGCAACCAGGACCTCCTGGTCCTGGGAACCACGGCGACCAGGCTCTGCTTCTTTGTGGTGGCCTGGGACGCCAAGGCACAGACCTACCGTTCCCCCGGCAAGGGGGAGACGCTCCTCCTGGACCTCTCCGACCGGACTCCGGTCGCATTCGAGGGCATCCAGATCGATGGAAAGGGGCCACCGGAGCTCGTGCTTGCCTGGGAGGCCACCAAGGGGCCCGAGGGAAGCCTCCAGGTCTTTGCCTTCGATCGGGACAACAGTCCCTTCTTCACGGCGGCCAATGGGCTTGTCGAGGCGCAGTCCTTCGAGCGGCCGCGGGGTCTCCTCAAGTTGCCCCTGGGCCAGGTCCAGGGCTCCGGACTCGGCGAGGAGGGACTCGTGCTGCTCCATCGCGAGACCGTGGACTCGAGGGTCCGGACCATCTTCTCGGTGCTGCCGAACTCACCCTCGGGTCTCCGCTCCCCGGAGCCGGACCTCGAGCTGGATCGGCCCAGCGAGGGCCTGATCCGAGGGCGTTTCCGGACTGGTGTCTCCAAGCGTTGGGACCTGCTGAGTCTCTCCCGGTCCAAGAGCGGCGGGTCCGGCGACTACGAGCTGGTCCACCACCGACACCTCGGAGCCGGGGAGTACGAACCCGAGTCGGTCCGGACCGCGGTCCTGGATCCGATCCTGACCTCCTTCGCCAAGGTCCCGCGAACGGACAAGGACGACTATGCGGTCTGGCTCGGCCAGGATGCGCGGCTCTATCTGCGGAGCCCGTTGGACAAGGAGCCGCTGCAGTTCCTCCCCCTGGCGCAGATGATCGACCTCAAGGCCTGGGGAGGTCTGGGGCCGGGAAGCCGGATCCTGGCCACCGACGGGGACGGTGATGGGGCCGAGGACCTCGTGCTCCTGCTGACCCCCAAGGTCCCGAGCAGCAGCGCCAAGAGCAGTCGGCTGTTGTTCCTGCGGAGGACGAACAGCACGCGGGGGATCCCCTTCGAGCTGCCGACCGGCAAGGCCAAGACCGTGGACGTAACCGGCACGAACCCTCGCGGGCTGCAGCTCGTCCGGCTGACCCGGAGCGGACAGCTCGAGATCGGGCTGAGCATGGGTGCCTACGTCTTCTTCTACCGCCTGCACTCGGAGACCATGGGGGGGGCCAATCCCTACCAGTTCCAGCTGGTGACCAAGGACTTCGACCAGTTCCTCTTCATCGCGCAGCCGGGCTTCCACTACCGGGTCGCCAACCTCTTCGGCGGCAGTACGTACGAGGACATGGTCATCCTCGTCGGTGGCATGCTGACCACGATGCGCAACGGCAAGCGTCGCAGCAGTCAGGCCACCTCGTACGAGACCGCGCAGCGATTGACCTGCCCGATCCCCGATGCCGATGTCGCCGGGATCCACCACGTGGACATGAACGGGGACGGTCTCGAGGACATCCTCGTCGTCGGCATCCGGGACATGGGGCTGGGGGAGACCCGCACGAGGCTCTGTCTCTACAAGAACCTAGGCGGCGGCAGTTTCGACAATGCCTACACCTATCCGGACTTCCGGACCGGCCCCGGGGGGGCGAGTCGGGTCCTCGCGGACATCGACGACAACGGCATGGTCGACCTGATCTACGGGGACCGGGTGCTGCTGTCCCGATAGCATCCCTGCATGGCAGAGCATCAGGAGGCCTTGGAGAAGGCACGCATCCATCTCGGCACGGCGGGGTGGTCCTACCGGGACTGGATCGGGTCCTTCTATCCTGAGGGCACCAAGCAGGGGGAGATGCTGGTCGAGTACCAGCGACGCCATCGCTGCGTCGAGCTCGACTCGAGCTTCTACGCGATCCCGCCCAAGCGGAACCTCGAGTCCTGGAAGCGGCGGTCGCGTCCCGGCTTCCGCTTCGCCTGCAAGTTCCCCAAGTCGATCACGCACGATGCCTTCCTCGTGGACTGCGAGGGGGAACTGGAGCGCTTCGCCGAGCACATGCAGCTGCTCGGAGGCTTCTTGGGACCGCTGCTGCTCCAATTCCCGTACTTCGCCAAGCGGACCCAGATCGACCTTCCCGCCTTCCTCGAGAGGCTCTGGCCCTTCCTGGATCGCTGTGAGGGACTGCCGCTGCGCAAGCTCTGCGTGGAGGTGCGCAACAAGACCTTCTGGAAGCCGGCCCTCCTCGACGGCCTGCGCGACCGTGGGATCCCGATCGTCGTACTGGACCATCCCTGGATGCCGCCACCCGAGCAGGTGCTGGGCCGTGCGGATCTCCGGACTGGGTCCTTCTCGTACCTGCGCCTGCTCGGCGACCGCAAGGGCATCGAGAACCTGACGACCCAGTGGGACCGCGAGGTGCTCGACCAAGGCTGGCGTCTCGATGCCTGGACCCGTTGGATCCGTGAGGTCGCGGCCGAGCAGGAGGTCTTCGTCTTCGCGAACAACCACTTCGCCGGCTTCGCTCCGGCCACGGTCGAGGGCCTGGCGCAGCGCCTGGCAGCTCACTGAAGAGGGATGCTTCGATGCGTGGTCCGCCCCTTCGATCCATGGGTCGGTCGCTCAAGGGCTCGAGGATCGCAAGCGCTGAGATCGACCTGGATCCCGAGTCTGCCTCCAGGTCCGAGGGTCGCGACGGATCCGGTCCGGATCCCGATGCTTGTCGCAAGGAAGCCCCTTTTCTCCCTGCAACGGAATCTCTCCGTCTGGCGGCTCGTGACCGAGGCACCTGCCATGGCAGCCTGTCCGCTGTCGGAGAGCAGCGAGGACCGCTGCAGCGAGCATTGCGGAGGTGAAGGGTCGTGCAGGAGCGAGGAGAGCAGGGCGAACAGGGAACGCCGTGCGGACGGAGTGACCTGATCCCAGAGTCGGCCCGATCCCTGGGGGTGGGGCTCGGCCTTCGCCGACCCTACGCACGGCAGCTCCTCGAAGCCGATCCGATGCCTCTACCCTGGTTGGAGCTCGTCCCCGAGCAGTTCATGGACCGGGGTGGCTTGCTACGGCGACAGATGCTCGAACTTGCCGAGCGGGTCCCGGTCGCCCTGCACGGGGCCTCCCTGAACCTCGGATCCACGGACCCTCTCGAGGACGAGGTCCTCGACTCCCTCGCGCGCTGCGCGCGCGAGACCGCTGCGCTCTGGGTCTCGGACCATCTCGGCTTCACCGGGATCGGAGGGCGCAGGCTCAACGCCTTGCTGCCCCTCCCTCGGACGGAGGAGGTCGTCCGGCAGGTCTCCGGACGCATCCGTGAAGTCCAGGAGCGGCTCGAGGTCCCCTTCCTGGTCGAGCAGATCGGCAGCTACCACGTGCAGGAGGTCGACGGCGCGATGGACGAGCCGAGCTTCGTCCGCGCGGTGCTCGAGGACTCGGGCTGTGGACTTCTGCTGGATCTGAACAGCCTCTACGTCCACTCGGTCAACCAGGGCTTCGATGCCCTGACCTGGCTGGACGGGATCCCGATGGACAGGATCGGCGAGATCCACCTGTCCGGGCACGAGGACCGTGGCAGCCATCTGCTGGACAGCCGTGCGGCTCCGGTCAGCGATCGGGTGCTCGACCTCTTCGAGGCGACCTGGGCGCGCCTGGAGCGACCGGTCCCGGTCCTGCTCGAACGGGACGGGGACGATCCTCCGCTCCAGGATCTGCTCGACGAACTGGCCATGCTCGGTCTGCGGATGGACGCGGAGTTGGCAGAGAGCGGCGGAGGGAGCTCATGACCAAGCTCTCGTCCCAGCTCCAGGCCTTCGTCGACTCCGTGCTCCAGGGCCCGGATCCGGAGCTGCCTGGCTGCGAGGGCCGGTACCGGGCCATGGTCGTCGAGGCCAACGGGTCCCTGCTCGGGCTCGCCTTCGGACGCAGCCTGGATCGATGGGAGGCCGAGGGCGGGGCAGCCAGGTCCGGGCTCATCCTCCGCTTCCTCCGTGAGGCTGGGCCTCGCAGCTCCGGCAGCCGGGCCCTGGCACGAGGCTTCCTGCAGTGGCTCGAGCGGGCCGAGGCCATCCGCCTGGTGGGCATGCGGGGTGTGCTCGAGTCCTTCCACGACGAACTCGCCGAACTCGAGACCTTCTACGAACAGGATCGGGACCTCGTGGTCCTGCGACCGAAGACCCTTGCGGACTGGGCCGAGCAGGGCATGGAACCCTTCCTCTCGCGAAGCATCGGACTCCTGCCCTGGCTGCGTCGGGGGAGGAACGGGGCCTGGTGCGGCCGGGACGCCGAGGGATATCCCTGCTGGCGGCACCCGGGGACCCGCGAGGCCCCGCTGCTCGACGCCCTCTGGGCCGGCCCTCGCAAGCTCGAGGACCTGGCCCTGCTGCACCGCTGCGAAGCATCGGTGGGCCCGGACGAGAGCGAGGGGGTGCCCGCGTTCCAGGACTTCGTCCGCAGCCTCGCGAGGCTCGCACGGGACGGGTATCTGGCCGAGGGCTCTTGATCCATGGGTTGCGGTATCATCGACGCTTCGTAGCGGCACGCACGGGTATCGATGACCACGAAACCTCGTCTCGAGGCGTCCTCGGAGCTCGAGATCCTCAGAGAAGCCGTCCGCATCTCCGGACTGGGTTGTTGGGTCTGGGAGGTCGATCTCGATCGTCTCTGGCTCAGCCCCGAGGTGCACCTCGTCTTCGGCAGCGAGGAGGGCTCCTTCGCCCCCGATCTCGACGGCTTCCTCTCCCGGGTCCATCCCGAGGACCGGGAGGCCATCGAAGGGCTGATCCGGCTCCAGGTGCGGACCGGGGAACCCCGACGGGTCTGTTTCCGGGTGGTGACCGCCTCCGGCGAGGTACGTCATCTCGAAGGACGGGGTCGACCCGAGCTGGACGAGGAGGGGCGGGTCCGGCGCCTCCTCGGGAGCGTCCGGGACATCACGGCCCGTTGGAACGCCGAGGAAGCGCTCCGCGAGAGCGAGCTCCGCTACCGGACCCTGACCGAGCAATCCCCGACCGCGATCCTCGTGCACTGCCGCGGAAGCATCGTCTACGCCAACGGCGAGGCCCTGCGCTTGATCGGCGCCGAGGAGGTCGAGGACCTGATCGGGCGCGATCCGATCGATTTCGTGCATCCGGAGGATCGCGCCTTGGTGCAGGAGCGCATCCAGGCCCTGCTCGACAGCGGGGACACGGCGCCCCTGGTCGAGGAGCGCTTCGTCCGGTTGGACGGAACGGTCTTCGACGTCGAGGTGCAGGGTGGCGGGGTCCTCTACCAGGGACGTCCGGCCGTGCAGGTCGTGTTCCGCGACATCACGGCACGCAAGCGGGCCCAGCGCGAGAGCCAGCGGCTGACGATGGCCATCGACCAGGCCACCGAGCTGGTCTTCATCACCGACATCCGTGGGCGGATCACCTACGTCAATCCGGCCTTCGCCGTGACCACCGGCTACTCGGTCGAGGAGGCTCTCGGATCCAAGGCCGAACTGCTGCGTCATCCTCCGATGGAGGCGAGCTTCTACGAGGCGATCTGGGAGCGACTGCGCGAGGGCTGCTCCTGGACCGGGCGGATCACGTACGCACGCAAGGACGGGGAGGAGTTCATCGTCGAGGCGCGGGTCTCCCCGGTTCGCGATGTGCGGAACCGGATCGTCTCCTTCGTCTTCGTCGGTCGCGACGTGAGCGAGGAGATCCTGATCCGCGAGCGCCTTGAGCAGGCCCAACGCTCGAGTCCATCGGGCGTTTGGCAGGCGGGATCGCGCACGACTGCAACAACCTGCTGACCGTGATCCTCGGCAATGGCGAGCTTCTGGCGGCTTCGGCCGAGGAGGGCAGCGCCGAGGCGCACGACGCCGAGGCCATCCTCGACGCGGGACACAAGGCCAAGGCCCTGATCCGGCAGCTCCTGGCCTTCAGCCGCCGGCAGGTCTTGCAGCCGAGGATCCTGGACCCCAACGAGATCGTGCGTGGGGTCGAGAACCTCTCCGCCGCCTGATCGGCGAGCGTTTCCAGCTCGAAGTGGACCTGGATGCGGGCCTGGGAAGCGTAGAGGCCGATCCCTCGCAGCTCGAACAGGTCGTGCTCAACCTCTGCGTCAACGCGAGGGACGCCATGCCGGCCGGCGGTCGGCTCTCGATCCGATCGACGCAAGAAGAACTGGATCTGCTCGGGTCGAGGGACTTCGGCCCGGCACCTATGTGCGACTGACGGTCGAGGACGAAGGATCCGGCATCCCCCCGGATGTCCTACCGAGGATCTTCGAGCCCTTCTTCACGACCAAGGATCGAGCCCGGGGGACCGGTCTCGGGCTCTCGACCGTCTACGGCATCGTGCGCCAGTCAGGGGGAGGCATCCACGTGCGGAGCCGGGAGGGCGAGGGGACACGCTTCGAGGTCTACCTTCCGAGGGTGAAACCCGAGCGGGCTCCGTACCCCGGCCAGGAGGAGGAGGCCGGCCAGCGAGAGCGTGCCCGGCTGCTCCTGGTCGAGGACGATCGCCCGCTGCGCAGGCTCGCGCGGCGCATCCTCGAGGATCAGGGGCTCGAAGTCGTCGAGGCCGGCGATCTCGAGGAGGTCCGCACTGCGGCCGCCAGCGGGCCGGTCGACCTGCTGATGACCGATCTGCACCTCCCCGACTGCAGCGGCCAGGATGTCGCTGCCATGCTGCGGACCGATCACCCCGGGCTCGGGGTGCTCTACACCTCGGGCTACCACGACGGCGGGCTGGCGCTGGACGACCCCAAGGAGTCCTTCGTGCAGAAGCCCTGGCGTCCTGAGGTGCTGCTGGACGAGATCAGGAAGCTGCTCTCCTGAACGGCTCGGGCCGCGAGGGCCCGACCCAGGTAGTCCGCGAGCCCAGGGTGAGGGCCCGAGCACCCGCGAGCGCGTTCAGCGGATCGTGAAGGACTGCCGGTTGCCCAGAAGCAGGCCCGAGGCCGAGGTCCAGAGGGCCTGCTGCAGGTGCAGGGTCTGGTTGGCCAGGTTGGCGTCCATGGGGATCGCCAGGTCCAGGTGCAGCAGCTGCTTGCTTCCGTAGGGAAGGGTCACCAGCACCGCGTTGGCCAGGTCGACCAGTAGCTTCCCGGGGATGCCGGGGATCGTCAGGTCTGCCGTCTTGGGCGAGAGCAGCAGGATGCCGATGCCGCCTGCCTTGCCCGAGAGGCCTGCCTGGATCCGCGTCCCCCGCTTGCCGGAACCCAGCACGGTCGTCGCGCCCTGGTCCATGAAGCCGAGGATCTGCAGGTCATCGACGCAGGCCTCGACGAGCGAGGCCGAGAGGTCCTGGGCCACGAAGCGCAGCCGGATCTTGTTCTTGGCCTTGAGGGTGCCGAAGGGGGCGATGATGCGCTTCCAGCCACCGGTCGAGGCCTTGGTCGACCAGATCACCGCCACTTGCTGCCCCCGTCCTCGCTGAGTTCGACAGTGAAGGGATCCCCCGGGCTCGTGCTCTCCGCGTAGTGGAGCCAGAAGGCCAGCTTGGGATCCTCGACGTGGCGGAGGTCCAGCACCGGCGACTGCACGCGTGTCACGCCCGAGTCCACGTCGTAGCTGCCCGCACTCGAACCAGCCCGGGCCTCGGTGACCCAGCAGCGGGTCCCGGTCCCCGGCGTGTGGTCGGCACCCGGCTGGATCGTCGTCCCCCGGTAGCTCGTGGCCTGGGGCGCGGCCCGCTCGAAACGACCGGTGCTCGCCGTGCCGCCGGAGGCCCGCTCGAAGCCGTCGGCCAGCAGCACGCTGGGATCGACCAGCTGGATCGAGATCCCGGTCTTCCAGCTGTAGCCCTCGTGGCTCCGCGTGAGCTCGAGCCGGGCGACACGGGTCTTCGTGCCCTTGGCGATCGAGAAGGCGAGCTTGGTGCTCGTGGTCCTGGTGAAGCGCGCGAGGTTGGTCAGGGACTCGCTGGCGGTCGTCACCGTCACTCCGGGGCTCAGCGACTTGAGGGAAAGGATGCCCGGCGTCGAAGGCTTGGCGCGTCCGTAGTTGCTGAGGTCGATCCTCAGGGTCCCGGACTCGCCGGCTTCGACCTTGCCGTTGTTGTTGCCGCCCTGCTCGAGGACGACCGGTTCCTCGGCCGCGATCGCCGGGCCAGCGGCCATCGCGAAGGTCCTGAACATGTGCTGGTGACGACTCGAGATCGCGACCTGGTTGGCCGGCCCGGGCCAGAAGCCGCCTTCGGCCGTCGTTCCAAGCTCGGGGGTGTAGGCATGCATGCCATGGGCTGCGTGGTAGTGGTCCAGTGCCGTGCCCGAGGCGATGTAGAGCAGCTTGGAGGCCGCGCCGGCCGTCATGCCGGTCACGCGCGTGGCCTCCTTGTCGAGGATCTGGTACTCGGCGAGGTTCTTGGGCTCCGCACGCTGGTAGCCCCAGGGGCGGAGCAGGGTAAGCGAGCGCCTACTACGCGCGTTTGATGATTGGAGCGATATTATATTTTCATTTGTAGATTCACGACGAGCCATT
>WURV02153547.1:4652-16880 GCA_011762755.2 Epimenia babai
TGTATTCCACGCTGCCATAACCATGTAAACTGCATCAGATAGCGTGTAGTGGCTAATACTCGCAGTCTATCTATATTGTACTTTCCTCTACCACGTCATCACAAAGACCGCAGGTAAAGTTTAAAACTCCGATAAAGTGATCTAATGTCATGGCCAGCTTCATCGCCGATGAATATCTGCGAACGAGCAGACGCAGCGATTCATACCACGTTCTCATCACCAGCCGCCACGTTTATGTGCTCCGTCCAGGGCAGCCAGACCCAAATAATATCGTCCTAAAGGTCACCCTCCATGACCTATTACGGTGCCATGCAATCAACAAACAAATAGGTATACACATTACCTCTGTTCTAATAATTTTTCCCAAATCTAGATCTAAAAACGTCATTGTACGTGTAAATAAATTTGAAACAGAGAACAGCCACTCACAAATGCCTAGAAAAATTATTGGTGACCAAATGGCTACTACAATTCGTGTTTACCTTTTTTACCTTTTAAATTCACACTAAAATTTATTGCAATATGTTACTATCCAAGAGTACATATAATTTTATTGACTATTGTGTATGTTAGCATGTATGTCACTTGCGTGGAATATGTACCAACTGCAAGTCAATGACTTTAGCCCTTTGGTCTTTATAAATCACTCAATTTGAATCTGGCTGTAAGGTGAAGGTGGTGGTCAGTTATTGGGTGAGAGTCTGTCAAGGTTTCAGAGGTTAAACATTCACACCCACAAGATTTAGCTACGGGGCAAAATGTGAATGAAGGGTCGTGATATTTCATGGACGTATTTCGGGAGTGGGATAGCTGTTGGAAGAGCGCCGTGTGCAGGGTTCCAATTCCAGGCTACATAAACCAAATGTTTGTCCGTTGTATCCTTGTGCGGGGTACCTCATTAACATTTTCTCTGGTAAATTAGTCATAAGTTCGAATTAAGTTTATTTATTGCTAATATTTAGTGATTCATCGTCTCCCATTGCTGTTTTAGTTCACTGTCATAAATTAATGCGATGGTCATAGTGACGTGAATGAGTGCATCCTGAAATGATATACAGATGGAGTGTGGGTGCATTACCTGGAAATAGTTATGATTATTCCACCAGACTCACCCTACAGGCAGCCCCAGTTCAGGTGCGACAACGAACAAATATCACAACGGGTGAGTTTTGGGTACCTTTGGTCAGTAACTTCTACATGAGATGATCTTAGATATGGACATAATACATTATAGACATATGGCCATGTTTCCCGTTCCCCTAAAGATTTTGTGTTTGATTTTAATCTCTATTAGCCACAAATTCTGTAGGTTCTCGGTGCTTTTTCTGGTGAACGCACGATGTTCAAGAAATATTGCCAGGCTGAGACCAATGCGTTACCAACTGATCACGTCATGGTGAAATTTGCAGCAGCCAGACCATTCAAATTGATTCAATTGTTTCATCAATTGTCATCAACTCTCCTACCTTTGATATAACCATATATATATATATATATATAATATATATATACATATATTAGAAATATGTATAAAACAAATAGGATAGAAATTGAAGCTGTTTTATAGAAACGGTACAAACGTGAATTCCAGGTTATGCAACAGATAAATTTCGCGAAGAATATGCACGATGAGCGGAGGCAGACACTGATATCTGATAAGACATTAGATATCGACTAATGAAGCGTCTTCATTAGAATCAAAATAAAGAGAGTGTGGGAACTATGACTTCACAAACAGATCATACAACTCAAGAACCAAATCTGTCAGAATTACCAATGGCAAGTCAAGGAGTAAGATGAACGAAATCTACGGAGATATTTAACGAACCAGATCTATCGGGAGAGTTACTGATGAGTTGAGGGATAACAAGAACCAGATCTATCGGGAGAGTTACCGATGAGTTGAGGTACAAGAATCAGATCTATCGGGAGTTATCGATGAGTCAAGGGATAACAAGAACTAGATCTAACGGGAGAATTACGCATGAGGCAAGGTATAACAGGAACCAGATCTATCGGGAGAGTTACCGATGAGTTGAGGTACAAGAATCAGATCTATCGGGAGTTATTGATGAGTCAAGGGATAACAAGAACTAGATCTAACGGGAGAATTACGCATGAGTCAAGGTATAACAGGAACCAGATCTATCGGGAGAGTTACCGATGAGTTGAGGTACAAGAGCCAGATCTATCTGGAGTTATCAATGAGTCAAGGGATAACAAGAACTAGATCTAACGGGAGAATTACCCATGAGTCGAGTGATAACAAGAACCAGATCTATCGGGAGTTATCGATGAGTCAAGGGATAACAAGAACTAGATCTATCGGGAGTTATCGATGAGTCAAGGGATAACAAGAACCAGATCTATCGGGAGTTATCGATAAGTCAAGGGATAACAAGAACTAGATCTATCGGGAGTTATCGATAAGTCAAGGGATAACAAGAACTAGATCTATCGAGAGAGTTACCGATGAGTCTGGGGATAACAAGAACCAGATCTATCGGCAGAATTACCGATGAGTCGAGGAATAACAAGAACCAGATCTGACGGGAGAAGTTATTTTAGAATAAAAACCAGATCTCAAAATTACAGTTGACGTATAATAAAATAGATATATTGAGAGAATAACCAGATGAGTCAGCCTACCAAACTATATATATAATCGCCTCTGACAACACTAACCTTTTATCTGTTTATCGTATATGACAATGTATTCAACATTCACATTTGAACAAATACGAATGGCATTTGCATATTGATCGGGTGATAAATCTAAGAAGTTCCCATATTTCTGTCACTTAAGTATTTAACGCTTTTTATACACTTGCCCCAATTTGACCATCAAAGTAATAACAGAAGTATGTACACGATAAATCGTAATTTGTGGAAATGGCAAGTCTGTGATAATCTTGGTATCGGAGAATATCCAATGTGATGACTGTTTATACTAGCAATAGTTACTTTCGATTTCCGGGTTTATTTAGTCGTATTCTTTCAGACAAGCGATGTTTTAGATCATACCATGAGTTACTGTATTGTTATTCAAATAAAAAGAAACAATTTTTTTTGTGGAGTTTATTTCAATACGGATATAATACAGAGCAACAGAGATATGAATAAACCCTCAATAAATAAAGTAATGTTGTTTTCCAGCTAGGTCCGTAGATTAAGATGTATAGTCTGAGCTCATTAAATCAAACCTATGCTATGATTATACGATTGATTAGCAAGCCGCTCAGAATTTCTTTGAGTGAAATCAATGCGTCATACGGAAAAATCTGAATTGTTTCGAGACGTTGTTGACATACCACTCTTGAGACCTGCACCTGCCATCATTTGGATAATTTTCGATAGGTTTGGTGACAGAAAGCATACAGTAAGTATCACCATCAGTCATTAATGTCAAAAGTAGAGTAGGAGTGTCACGGAGAAGGCAACAAAATTTATCTGTTAATTTAAACACTGCTGTAATAATCCATCCCCTTTCAAAAAAAACCCAAGCCGTAAAGCTCCATGGATACTCGTAACAGACATCCTGGTACTCCACATAGTATATCCAGAAACTACAGACGAATTGATGACTGCGCTAAGTGGTGCATTACAAATGATTTCACCGAGAAAATTTTCAGCAAATGGCAGTAAGACGGTCGCTGATGTTTGTTTCCTGAGCACTCTAAAATCACTAACATCGCAACTGGATCTTCTAGGTAAGAGGTCATCTGTACACGATTGCCTTCAAATAATATGTGCAATGTTCGCGTACAAGATAACAGTGGGGAGAATATCTGGGCAGAATTATACCGATTGCAACGGGTGTCCTGCGCATACCCGTGACCATCCTGCCCGTACCCACGACCATCCTTCACCTCCCCACGATCATCAAGCGTCGAGTTCCCATGTCTAATTACATGGTGCAGAAACACAATGTGCCGTGGATACCGCACTCCTCACCCACAATCATTCTAATATGTTTCAACATCGTTACTTAAAAATATTGTGTCAACTGTCACTATAATAATAGTACCAGGCAAAGACAGTTTTTGTTAACAATGCCGGCTTTCAAAGATCAGTTTGTCTTACTGCCAAAAGCTCTATACATACTGTTTGATTTTACAGCTATACATAGATACAGAACTGCGTTCAGAACCGTGGCATTACTTTCACCCATTTTACACCTTCCAGACATGCAGAACGACTCTGCATCAAAACACCTGCCTCTTTACTCGCTTAGATCATACGATGACACATCTTATAGAATCATACAATAACATGTGTTACAGATGTGCTTAGATCATATAATAACACATCTTATAGAATGGCTTAGATCATACAATAACACATGTTACAGATGTGCCTAGATCATATAATAACACATCTTATAGAATGGCTTAGATCATACAATAACACATGTTACAGATGTGCTTAGATCATATAATAACACATCTTATAGAATGGCTCAGATCATACAATAACACATGTTACAGATGTACTTAGATCATATAATAACACATGTTACGGTCTCGCTTAGATCATACAATGACACATGTTACAGATGTGCTTAGATCATACAATAACACATGTTACAGATGTGCTTAGATCATATAATAACACGTGTTGCAAGTGTGCCTTAGATCATATAATAACTTATGTTACAGACCACGCAATAACACATATTATGAACTCGCGTAAATCATACAATACATTGTGTTATAGATATTAAATCGCGTGATAACACGTAACAATAACCTTGAGACACGAGTCAATTTACTGATTCTGGGATCCTTTAGTAATCTGTGTAACAAACTCAAAATTATTCATCAAATCACACGTTAGATTCAATATCGGGTAAAATTAGATGATATCTGTAAGATACATACAAGAAACTCTCTCATCTATTGAATCATACTTCAGTGGCCAAAAAATCTGTAACAATAGCCTAATTGCAGACAACTTAAGATTGGTTATGCAATGGGTAGTTGATTTGAGTATGTACAGCGGATATATCAAATATTCAGCCTCCATTACAAGCTACATTTACCGGATCACTTAAGCCGACACTCCACTTAACGTTGAAAGTTACCGCTTTAACCAACATCCATTCAACTACACATACGTGCCGTTAACGTAAACTTAGTGGGTAGTGTTGCTATAATGGGATTATATCGCATTAGTTCACCCGTTCTTTACAAAAACAAAATAATTTCGAAAACAAAATATACATAAAGACTACGAGTGATATATGAAACAAATGTGCGAAACGAACTCATATACAACGTCAGTAATAATAACTAGACTAATTATATTAAGCTCATATCAATCTACAGCTCACCTGCTCGTTATGTACAATTGTAACAATATGCCACAGTATATACTGAATATGTATGCATGAAGATGACATAGCAGTAATTTTCTTCTCAAGCTCCACATTGACAATTGACATGCATTGCGTACCACCAGTCTTTCGTATGTACGTCTTTAATATTAAGAAATGGCGTAATGATGAAAATTGCAATGCATAAATTAATAATGGTAAACAAAACACAACACCGAGTAAGATATTTCGACAAATACAAAGTCCATATGAATGCAATATTGCCCAGTAACTAACTCTAATGAAGGAACACTGCTTATTTACAACTTAAAATAACGCAGGAAAAGCTCTGTGCCTTCGATATGCGCTGACTAAAAGAGTCAAAAATTTACAACAAATTATGAGGTTTATATTATTATGGATCAATTTTGAACATTCCCTAGTCATAAATGTAAATAATACACGCAAGATCGCTTTTTCTTGATGGAAATTTCCATTCCACTGAACAATGAAGTAGACTATTCCGTAGCCTAGAATGTGAAAATTTCCGTGATGGAGTGGAAAATTCCCAAAATCCAAATCTACGATCTGTTCATCTGTACATGGTTTCCAGTTGATCATGTATATGACTCATAGATGGCGAATGATCTTATTGTTGTGTTTGCCTTTGACTTGGTTATGAGCTAAACTCGACCTTGTATATCTCGCCATTGATCTCGATGAAATCACCAGACGACAAGTTCATGAGCTGCTCATCCGTCAACTGGAAGCTGCGTTGTTCATCGGCTGGCGCCACCGGTGGCTCTATTTCCTGCATTACCGGTTCTTCCGATTTCACCGCCATTTCTTGCACGAAATCCCCGTTATTTATCATGATTTCGGTGTTGCTCAAATCGACGTTTTGCGCCGACAATGCCTGTAAACCGGCGATTGCTTCCACGGCCGGGTCAGCAATTCCAGTCTCCATCGAAGTCGGAATATCGCCCAATTCCACGGATATCATCTTTTTATCAGGATTCTCTACCAGCACTTGGATCGGTCCGGATGTCATTCGTAGCTGCTGCTGTAGTTGGTTCATGACATTTCCACCTTGAAGCAACGACATCTGCTGGTTGGGCAAAAGATGCGAGATAGGAACGGACTCGGTTAATGGCATGTTCACTGTGGGATTCTGACCGATGACCGTCTGCTGGTATTGTGAGGATGAGATCGGTTTCTTGGCAGCCACGTTGGATTGAATGATCTGCGAGCCCTGCGCGATGTTCACGAATCCGCCGCTTGTAGCAGTCATGGCCGATTCGATGCGCTGGGGAGGGGCAAGTTCCATCGTGCGCGGGGGTAGAGATTCAGCCGCGGACTCGGGCAGAGACATGATGGTAGCTCCATTTTCCGCCGTCGTGATCTGGATGCTGTGTTTCTTCTTCATGTGCTGGAGGAGGTTTCGACGGCGACGACTGACGTATGTGCACAGAACGCAGGTGTAGACGTGCGTCGCCACACTCTCGTCCGGCTGGTTGTGTTTGCGCATGTGAGTCAGCAGATTCTTCTTGTTGTTAGTGTGGAACTCGCAAACCACGCAGTTGAAGTTCGTGTTCTGATCAGGCATTAGATGACTGTGCTGGCTGTACAAATGCTTGTACAAGTTGATCAACTTAGCGAACTTCATCGTGCAGTGGTTGCATCCGAAGATCTTCTCTTGCGTGGAAAAGTCCAGCGATCCGATGCTATTTACGATCTTCTGAGTGATCTTCGTAGCCTCTCGACCATCTCGCGACACGCACCGAGCTTTCGTCGATGATTTCCTCACGGGGATTGGCAGGTTACCCGTGCTATGCTTGGTCCTCATGTGACGAACGACGTGTTCCTTCTGCGACGCGCGATACGCACACAGCGAACACGCGTACGGTTTCTCTCGCGTGTGCACCAACATGTGGCGCTTGTAGCGACTGTTGCAGTCCGTGACGAAGCTGCACTTGTCGCATCGGATCTTGATTTCCGGTCCGCTCTTATGCAGCTTGAGATGCTGCTGCAGATCGCGGATATTAGCGCTTACCTCGTCGCAGAACGGACACTTGTAGATGGTTCCATCATCGACGGGAAGTGAGTGGCGACGTTTCATGTGCATCTTGAGGTCTGGATTCTCGTTAGCACACACGTAATCACACAGCGGGCAGCAAACCGTTTTTTCCTGCGACAGCAACAATACTCAATAAACGACAATATACAACAAAGTATGTGCATAATGTAATAGCAACAGAACGTGCCTTGACTATTATGCGTACGTAGGATGTAATAGCAACAGATTGTACATTGGCTATTATGCATAGGATATCATAGTAACAGAATGTGCATTGACTGATGCGTAGGATGTAATAGCAACAGAATGTGCATCGACTATTATGAGTAGGATGTAATAGCAACAGAATTTGCATTGACTATTATGAGTAGAATGTAATAGCAACAGAATGTGCATCAAGTCTTATGCGTAGGATGTAATAGCAACAGAATTTGCAATGACTATTATGAGCAGAATGTAATAGCAACAGAATGTGCATCATGTCTTATGCGTAGGATGTAACACCAACAGAATGTGCATTGACTACTATGCGTAGGATGTAATAGCAACAGAATGTGCATCGACTACTATGCGTAGGATGTAATAGCAACAGAATGTACATTGCTCTAATTGATGTAGTAACGTACCTGGTGTTTGTACTTGATGTAGCAAGGTACCTGACGCCTATAGTTGATGTAGTAACGTACGTGATGCCTCTAACTGACGTAGTAACGTACCTGGTGCCTGTGCCTGATGTAGTAACGTACCTGACACCTTTAGTTGATGTAGTTAACGTACCTGGTCCCTGTACTTGATGTTGTAACGTACCTGGCACCTCTAATTGATGTAGTAACGTACCTGATGTCTCTAGTCGATGTAGTGACGTACCTGGTGCCTCTAGTTGATCTAGCAACATCCCTGATGTAGTAACGTACCTGATGCCTCTAATTGACGTAGTAACGTACCTGAACCCTGTACTTGATGTAGTAACGTACCTGATGCCTCTAATTGACGTAGTAACCTACCTGACGCCTCTAGTTGACGTAGTAACGTACCTGGTGCCTGTACTTGATGTGGCGAATCACGTGTATCTTCTGACGGAACTTGTAGCCACAGATTGAGCAGGTGTGCGCACGCTCGTTCGTGTGGATCGCCTGGTGTCGCTTGAGGTTGCTGCTCGTGGTGCAGCGGTACGCACACAGCTTGCACTGGAATGGCTTCAGGTCTGTGAATAGCCGAGACATGGGTGCGACAGTCACATGACTAACACCAACTCAGTTGAGTCGACTAAGAGTTGAAAATTAATCCATTTATAGAGTCCAGGGTACGCGATTACAATGGCAACATACATCTCGATTTTAAGGTTCAAATTCTAAAATTAAATTATCACAACAGTGTATTTGATTATAAAAAATCATTAAACACAGATGCATGCAGTAAGACCATTTGTTCTGATAGGATCACATGATACAGTCAATTTAAGATCTGACAATAGAAAGCCAAAGGGGGCCTCAATATTCGCGCGAGATTCAAAAAAATTGGGCAAAACTACAAAAGGTTGATAGACATGTATTCCCAAAATTTGACTTTGACTGAGACATATGGGGAGGGGGAGGTGAGTCCGGAGGTGAGTCAGCGGATATTTTGGCCTGAAGTATTGTGTTGAGTGATAAAGATTGCGAAAGTGACGGAAGGATTGTGAAGGGTGACAAGTATTATTTTAATAGAACGACAGGGTCCACTGAACAAATGTTTTGTCAATGTGCCCAGTACATTAATAAAGTATGAAAGGAAGTGCATTTGATTTAAAGTGCACTAATAGCATCGATGTCTAACATGCCTTACATCAATAAAAACACACTAATTGAGAACACTGATACGGCCTAAGCCAGAAAAATAACACACACATACACATATGAATTAACACCAAAAGCAGTAATGAGCAGTACATACAGCAGAAATATGTGAAGCAATTTTGGGTGATACAGTAATAAATATTGCCTACAGAAATAATGTTGGCGACTGGGGATATTAATTAGTACAATGTAAGTCTCTTTAAATATGGACAAAGAGTGAGAACCAGAAACAGTTCATCATCAGGATGCATAGTGTATACAGAAGTAGAGATATATTGATCATCTCTCAAAGATGAAAGATTTGATTTGAACCTGGATTTTTCCCTTAGGTGAGTTAAAAAAGGGGAATATTCTAAAGATAGAAATGACGCGACGACACTGGATGCTGCGAATCGATGTGTGAACCACACGAGATGTGGGTGACTTACACGAATGCTTGCGTCGATGCTTGACGATGTTGGCCTTGCAGAGAGTCGAGTAGTAACACTTGGTGCACCGATACAGGAACGTGCCACTCGCGTCGTCGAATGTGCTCTTAAAGTCCTACAACATTCATCACCGCAATCACAGCGTGATGCGATCGTCGTCACATTGAGGAAAATACAGGTAGAGGTAAAGTACAACATTTATAGAGCGCAAGTCTCCGCCAATAAAGGCTCTCAGATGCGGTTCACAACGAAATATGTTTTGGCACCTATTCAGCGCATATACAATACCTTCGACACTCGCATATCACCCCAAGGATAATATTGAGCATTTACCCATTTTGGAAACGGGTTTACTCCAGCAATCGAGGATAAATGACTTGCTGAGGATCATCACAGAAAAGTCGACTGGTGGGAGAATAACCCACACACCCCATGTGGGTAAAATGTTAGCCAAATGTTATTTGAAGAAAAAATTAATACACTAGGACAGTCTGCCCTCAGCTACCAGATGTTGCTCGTATCCCGGTCTTATATTAGGTTATGTGAGAGCGTCATTCAAATGAATCATGTTTTTCGGATTACGCCAACATTATCGAAGATTCCGATGTCAGGAGCCAGCTTTAAGCGAGGCGTGGAGACCGCGATTGTCACTATAAATGATACGCAGTGATGGATTCGCGATTATATAGACGCAACTCACAACGGATATATACTCGGACGAGGCGCCCGGCTTCTCCTCAGCTATCACGAGTTCCGGTTGATCGGGTTGTTGCGGTTGACCGACCCCGACATCGACGACCGTCGGCGCTTGTTGCACCTGACCCTGAGTCACGCTGCTGATGAGTGAAGCTATCTTGTCCTGGGGCATGTTCGTCATATCCTCATCAAACTCGACGATCACGTACTGTGTCTGCGGCGTCGCCCCCGGGGCCATGTTCGCCACTGACTCAGGACCAGGAACCACCGTCACGTATCTGAATCGACAGCAGGAATCGCGCTCTATCTCAATCGTCATTCACTATTATTTTATAATGCACTAGAAACTTGATATACTGCAAGTTTAATACAACGCTGTTTACTGTTATGTTCAATGACCCTCCCCCCTCAAATCATGTTTGCTTAGGTATAAATTTTCTTTTTACTGTTTCAATAAGTTTGGGAATGTACTTATCACATCGACTTTTTACCAATCTTTAAGACATCCCCAAAAGAAATCATTCAGTTGAATTGATTCAGAAAAAAAATGTTTATACAGCTGATTTACATAAAAAAACATTATTTCTAGCCACAACTTATTCTCTATAGTAACATAAGCGTCTCCGAGTTGATCTATAACAATATTAACCAACCTTAATGCCTTCGACGAGCCACCGTGAGTTTTGGCTTCGACAGTCGGCATAATATCCAAATTCTGGGGGGTGGGGGCAATGGCGGTCGTCATCAAATCCCGCAGGATGTTGCTCGTGTTGATGCGAGTCGTGTTCGGGGCACGCGGCTTCCTCGGTTTCGTCGGTTTGATCGCGACCTGCGGCAGCGCGGAGGGATCGTCGTGGCCGCCGTTGAACAGAGTCTGGGTCGACACGCTGCTCGAGTCGGCGTCGAGGAACACGAGCGGTTCATCGTTAATGCCCGCGTCTTCCTGCTTCAGGTAAATCGGCAAGCCGGCGTGCACCCGGTTGATTTGATGCTGGTTCAGTTCGACGCGACGAGCCGGATCGAATTCGACGAATCTTTCGTCGGTGAAGGTAATCAGCTCCACTCGAATTTTACCCTTTCGGTCTTCAACATCCCCATTTAATCCCTGTCAAAGCATTAAAAATTTCAATGGTGAAAACCTATTATTTAGAATTCATTATTATTAACAATATTCAAGTATCAGGGTCCAAATTACAAAAACGACGGACGTACAAACATTAAATTAAACACCCATCAAGATACCGAAGCGAGGAAATACAGATTTGTGGATAAACCTTGGCCTAAATCACCTCTAATTGTCTAAATAGAGATGACCTAAACCAATCTGAATGAGACCCACACAGAGAATATCTGCCAAATGGCAGACCATTGCACTGAGCGGAGATGGGAATAAAGATTTTCAAATAAAACTCGAAAGAAATTACCCCATTTGCTCCTATGATGAGATGCTGAACAAATCTGAAAGACAGTAACCCAAGAATAGGGCTAATAATTATCCGTTTTGCGGAAAATGGACAAATTTCGCGGAATCGGCAAAACTAACGCGGAAAACAGGTTTCTTGAAAATCAAATTTAAAAAAAGTAATAAATATTTTTCATATAATACAGTCTAAAAAAATTCTCCCGAAGCCCCATTATTGTTAATAACCACTTGCAATTTGTTCCCTTCGCGATTTACCGGTACATTTGACAGTTTTAAACTTCCTGGTTTTGTAATTTAGTTTGTGTAATTACGGAGTTAAGTCCCTTCGCACGTGCTGACTTCCCTAAAGCGCAAGCGCTGAAAACAAGACGTCATGTGCATTTTATTTTATTCCGGTACCTGATTTCATTTTGATTGTTGTTGGCGACTGCCGATATTGTAATTATTGTTTGTGG
>WURV02153569.1:0-36069 GCA_011762755.2 Epimenia babai
GCGGCTTTCAGACTGCCCGCCTTGAGGCTGATCACACGACAGCCTGCGGCATAGCCGCCCAGGAAGAAATGAACAGGGCCCCAAATATCCATGACCGCCCGCCAGACCTTGGTCCCTGCGATAAAGAAATCCAGTTCTCCCTCTTTCTTGCGCCAGAGAACCTTGATCCTTGTGCCGGGTGGATAGCTGGTGGGCGTTTCAACATTGAGAGTGGGCGCACCAGAGGCGGACCCTTTTCTTTGCGTTGCTGTTTCATAGCCCTTGCCAACAGCCATACCAATGGCCCCGAATACAGGTGAGTACTGTCCCATGGCTTGATTGGCGTTGCCAAGCCTGGAGGAACACATGCCGATGTGGAGAATGGAATTTCCATGCAGCCCTGTTGTGGCCTCGATTTCCAGCTCGAAGGGGCCTTCTCCATGGACAGCAAAGTTGCTGCGCACAGAGACGTACCTGTAGGGGAAGGAGAAGCGCTTTCCGGCTTCTGTGTTGGTCACGCTTTTGCCATCCAGGACCGACATGCGGTTTTCATTGTTGCTCGGCGTGTCTGTGGACTGATTGGCAGAGGTCATTCCCACTGTTGCAAAGTGATTGCCGTTGCCGGAGACATCCTTGCCGAGCTTGAGCGGATCGGAAAAATCTAGATGAAAGCCATTGTTTCCATAGGCTGCCGCACCCTTGCCCTTGTCTGCAAAGAGGCGTGGCACCCAGTGTCCATACGCATTAAAGCGCCCGAAATCCGTTGGTCGAGACGTCTTGCCATCCAGGAAGATATAGTCCGCCTTCAAGGCCTGTGACTTTGTTGACGGCATATAGCCGGGAAGGAAGGTGCCGAGATAATGGCGGACGGGCCGGTTCATAAGGGTCTGGAGGTTCAAAGCCGGCCAGCCTTTCACCCCAAAGGAGACCTGCTTTCCGTTGATGTAGTGCTTGACCCGATCGCCTGGCGTGGCCTGGGTGGTGTCCACAACCCGCAGAAAATCGACCCATCCGGCAAAGTCACTGCGATGGCTCTTGTCAACAAGCGCCATCTTGTTTGAGGCGTAATTTTCCTTCTCTGCGGTGTAGAGCTGTCCTCTGTAAAGATAGTTGTAGGTATAGGCGTCACTAGACCCGACAGCATTGAGAAAGTGCAAAGGCATTTCGTTCTCACCCAGCATCTTGAAGAGAACCCGCTCTGCATAAACTCTGCGATTGCCCGTAGCAAAGTCCCGATACAGATAAGCCGAGCCATCAAAGAGACAGCTGTATTCAATCGGATCGCCGGGATCACCGCAGCCCAGCAGGGGATTGATCGGATGCAACTCAACCATGATCAGGCCTCCGGAACTGCATGGATGACAACGTAGATTTCGCCGCCACCGATAAAGGTTAGATTGCAGATGTTCTTGACGTTTGCGCCTGTGTTCACTTTACCGCGCACCTTGTAGGCCGCATCCCAGCCGATGGCATGACCGCCTGATCCGTTCATGTTCAGTTGCAGGATCATGGTCCCTGCGGCTGGTACGACAGCAGGCTTTTTGATGGTCAGGTTTTTGGTGACCGTCAGGCTCTGGTGGGAGCGCTCGGCGGCTACAAAGCTCACATTTCTGCCTGTGATGCGAGCGGACTTTGCAGCCGGGTAAAAGGCGGCTTCAAGGGTTTCCGTCTTGTTTTTGCGCAAGAATCCCCTATGCGCGTTCGGGTTGGTGTTGTGGGCTGTTGTATCAGATGGGAGGCTCGAGAGGCGGTTGAGGATTTCCTCGATGCGGGCTTTGAGCCAGTTCGTCCGGTTTGCGAGCTGCTTTGATGGTTTGTTTGAGATGCCATTTGGGCCACCAACGACGGGATCGTTACGCTCGATCTGGTAGATGCCGGCTTCGTAGCTTTCAGTTTCTTTTAGGTTGGCCATCAGGCTACTCCGTGAGTGTAGGTGCCATCATAAGCGATGGTGTCGTTGTAAAGGTTGAGAGCCTGCTCGAAATTGAGGCTTTCAAGCTGGCACCGCGCAGGGGCCGTAAATTCAAGCAGATCGCGAACCTGATCGGCCTGTTTGATAGAGATGGGTTTTTTGAGATAAATGCGATAGAGTGCCCAGAGGTGAGTGTCGTTGCCGTAGAAATGGACGGCATCGTATTTGCTTTGCCCGTCGTAGTTCCTGGCATCAAGCCCCTCGACAATATCAACATCACCGTAGCCAGCAGCAGCCAGGAGCTGGCGAATGGAAGCGACGGTTCCTTTGGTCCTGTGGATGTCAAGGCTTTGGCTGGCGATCTCTCTGCGGGCTTCTTCTGACCAGGCAGGATCCCAGAGATCAACAGAAAAGCTCCAGGCGAGAAAGGGGAGGATCTCCAAAGGACATCTCCTCGCATCAAGCAGGGTGTAAAAGGGTAGATCGATCTCCCCCAGGCGCTCCCCGCTCTGCTCGACGGCTTTTTCAAGGGCGGTTGAGCTTGGCGGCAGCAGGGATCTGTTTATGGGGCTGTTCATGACAGGGAACCTCCCTTGAAGAGGAGGGTGAGGCCTGTGCACCACGGAGCCTGATCGCGTGTTGCGCGGATATCCTGCCAGCCTAAAAGATCAACACGGGCAACGCCTGGAACCTGCAAGGCGGCATGAAGGCCGCTTTCGGTGACCTCTGCCTCAATCGCATGGCGGTTTGTGATGTAGCTGTTAAAAGCCTTGCGGGCCTGCTTTTCAACGAGAGCGACATCCGGCCCGTCAAAGAGTGTGATCCTTGCTGTAACAGAATACTCGACAATCTCTGCGGCTTTGGTCGTTATGGTGTCGCACAAGGGGCGGATGGCTTCAGAGGAGAGCCAATTGTCAACGGCCTGAAGGGTCGCTTTTGTTGGCTTGCCATTTTTCGCCCCGCCGGAAGGATGGCGTCCAAGTATAACGCAGACGACCTCTCCGGGCTGGGGGCGATAGATGTTGGCATCGCGAATGCCTGCGGCTTTTGATTCGGGATCGTATCTGTATTCAATGCGCACCAGCCCCCTCTCGGGTGAGGTGATTTCTGTGGATTGTGGTGTGGAGTTGGCGGAGAGGGCATGAAAGAGATAGGCCCCTTTCGATCCGGCAGAGGTGAAGCCTTCAGGGGCGAGCTGGGTCAGGCGGCGCAGTGTCGCATCGTCTTCATGGATCGGGGGGACAGGGGGGATGGCGTCCGGATCGCCTTTTTCAAGCAGCCCGCGACGAACATTGTGCAAGGCTGCGAGCTGTTCGAGATTTGCGCCTGTGGCATAGGCCAGCATACAGGCCCTGATCCCGTCATTGATCCGCTGGCGGAGTTTCAATTCCCGATAGGCGTCGGCTTCGATCAGCTTTGTGAGCGGCTCGCTTTCAAGCTCAAGAGCAGCAGCAACAGCGGCCCGTTGTTCTGGGGGCATCTTTGCAATGATTGCGGCCTTGCGTTCGCCAATGATAACTTCGATATCAAGCTCTTCAATAATCTGAGGCGGAGGAAGCTGATCCAGATTGATGGGGATGGAGCGTGGTCCTGTCATGCGGACCTCCCAAGAGGCAGTGTGTCGTAATAGCGGATATTTTCAGCGGTGCGTCCTTCAATGATGAGTTCGGCCGTCCCGCTCGCCTTTGCAATGAAGTCGATGCGCTCGATCACAAGCCGCGGCTCCCATTGGGCGATCGCAGCGGCCGTTGCGGCGAGGATGCGTTGGCGGGTGAGCTCATTTGCCGGCTGATCCAGCAATTCCATCAGCCAGCCATACTCGCGCCGAACCACCCGTGATCCGACAGGCGTGCTTAAAAGATCACCGAGAGACTGGGAAAGGTGTTTCGCTCCGCCCAGGATGCGCCCTGTTTGCCTGTTCATCATCCCTCAAGCCTCCTCTGGCGCAAGGACTTCGGGAGGGTGGTAGCCCTGATCGGGCTTGCTTGTTGTAACAGCCCCCCGCTGCCAGCTCTCACTTTCAAAGATGGATCCGCCCTTGTGGGTGATCCGGCTGGCCTTGCCGTGATGATCAAGATGATAATAGCCATCCTTGCCGGTGCGGATGATGATGTTCTTTGCTTCGAGAACCAGAGTGCCGCCGCTGTCCAGGGCATTGATGCGTGTGCACTTGCTGGTCCGATCATGTTCAATGACCATGCCATCACCAAAGACAGCGCGGGTGATGTTGCCATCGTCTGCGGGTGCCGGGCTGGAGTTTGAAAAAAGAGCCCCGATCACAATACCGTTCGCGGGATTTCCCGAAGGAGACAGGACAAGAACCTGCTCGCCCTTATCAGGGGCGCACCAGTATCGATCCTCGCCTGCGGCCGCGGTGAGCCATGGCAGCCACGCGGATGAGGCTCCCCTGATCGCAACATGAACACGCCCAGAGCCATAGTCCGCTTTGATCACCGTCCCGATGCGCAGGAGGTTTTCAAAGCGGCGTGAAAGTTCGGCGTGGGAATAGGCTGCATCTGACATAAGGCCATTGTTGCGCCTCGCTTTTGCCTGTCACGCTAAAAATGTTTAGAAAACGGGTTTTCTAAACAAAAAGTTCGTGGCTCTGCATGGGATAGGGGGCGGTCACAGCAGACGCGATGGCCCCCGCGTCTGCTGTTTGTCTGCTGTTTCGTCTGGCCCTTAGCGCCCCCTTGCCACAGAGGTGCCGGAGAGATGATCAAGCACGAGATCGTTGATCATCTGGCTGTCTTCCTTTGTTATCCCCAGAAGCGGTCGTTCAGCATAGAGCGTTTCGCGTGCGCCGGGTCCGGGTTTGTCGCGCAGGCCGTAATGGTGAACGGAAGCAATTCTGGCATCCTCCCCGTAGAACCCGACAATTGCCGCCTCCGATGTTCCTTTGGCCTTCATGCGCCGGGCTGATCGCAAGCCTGTCATGAGCGTTTTTCGGGTTTTGATGGTTGTTCTCTCACGCCGCTGTCGGACGATCTTTTTGATCCGGTCCACGCGAAAGGAGCGGAATTCGTTTGTGGAGAGGTCAATGGCCTTGAGAAATTGAGGCCCCTTGGCAACGACAAGCACCGAATAGCTTTTCTTGCCCTCTTTGGGGTGAGCGTAAAAAAAGGTCATAAAGACCTTGTCCTTGCTCTGAGTTGACCTGCGTGCTTTGCGCTTTTCCCATTTTTTGCCGTCGGGTCCGGTCTGTGAGCGCATCCGCTTTTGCTGGGATTTGCGCAGCGCGCGTGCAACGGTGGACAGGAGCTTCTTGCGCCGGGGAGGGGAGAGGTCCTCCACAAGATTTTTGATCTGATCGCTCGTCTGCTCCAGGATGATATCGTTTCTCACAGATCACGCCCTGCCAGAAAATCGGATATTGCCAAATCGGATGGGCCCCCGGAGAGCTTGTCAATATCAGGATTGGGTTTGATAAAAATCTCGGTGCCGTTTTCGCGCTCGATGACCTGGACGGCATCGTTCAGATCGATCAGCACTTCCAGATCAACCGTTTCGTTATCAAGGATGTCGGCAGAGAATTTGACGGCTTCTTTCGGGTTGATGGCTGTTTCGTTGTCGGCCAGCCACGAGACAATGCGCCAGAAGAAAACCAGCCTGTCCCCTTTGAAATCCGTGACGATGACATGGGCCTGACAGGCAATCCCAAAGGAGCGGTCGGTGGGGTGATGGGCGTAGGACAGCGAGCCATCCCTGATAAAAACCTCAAGGTTCTCGGGAGCGATATCCGTGTTGGCAAGGAGATAATCGCGCAGGGCGTTGATCTTGTTCATTGCTCAACCATCAGGCCTGCGCCAGCGCGAACGGCAGATTTGCCGAGATCGACAGCAATATCCATAACGCCTTTGTTCAAGGCGTTGACAAGTTGCTCCCCCAAAGAATTTTTGACCGCAATGGATTTGGGCGTCGACTTGAGAACTTCCAGACTTTTGGCGGTCAAAACAACGCCGTTTGCGCTGTATCTGTCATGCGACTTAATGTGCAGATACCCCGACGCTTCAAGCCATTGTATCGTGCCTTTGCAAATTTCAAAGGCTTTGGGGTGATGGCCTTCAGGGCTGAGGGGCTCCCCAAATTCGTCAAGGGCTTCACACCCTGCAATTTTAAAAATGTTCAGCGTTAAGGGGATAGGAAAAGAACTGTAAAGTTCACCGAAAATACGAGCAACATACTCGTCAAAAAGTTCAATGTTGTTTTTCATTTCAAGCTTTACTCTCCATAGTTCTGAGCCTCTGAGAGGAAAAGGGCCTGCTCAGCAGCGCGCCTGCGCACCAACCCCTTGATAACACGCCCGCCGGCCTTGCGCCATTTGGGAAACTCCAGGGCAGCCCCTTCATAATCGCCTCTGTTGAGCTTCTGCCGGAGCGTTGAGGCTTGCAGGTTTCCGGAACCAAGGTTGTAGCAAAAGGAAACAAGCGCCCCGAACTGGTTTTCGCTCAGAGGCACCCTGATCAGGCGGCTGACATCATATTCAAAGGAGCGTAAATCCTCCTGCATCCAGTTCATGGCCTCCGTCTCGTCGATTGCCGGCGTGTCTTTGGTCACAGGCGATCCGTCGCGTTCGCGCGTGGAGCCGTACCCAATGGTCCAGACCTTCGCCGAGCAGAGATAGGGGGCTGATCGAAAGCCCTCGAAATGCGTGATGATGTCGAGGGCAGCAGCGTTCGTCTTCATGTTTGGCTCCTGCGGGCCATAGTGCGGGAGCCGAACCAGAAAGAAACAACAGCAGCAAAGATCGCCTGCATCTCGTTGTCCCAGATCGCGGCGTATTGATTGAGATCAATCCAGCCCGTATTGACGCAGACCGTCAGGACAAAGAACTCAATGAAAAACAGATAGGTCAGCATCGGACGAACCGAGGCCGCCAGATTGACAACCCACTGCGAGGCGCGATTGTTCAGCTTTCCATCGTGCTTGAGCAGAGCCTCGCTTTCGCGGATATCGGCTTCAACGTGCATCGCCTGGAGCCGGACGCCTTCAAGGGCCACCTGCGCTTGTGTCTGAGCCGCCAGCATCTTCAGTTCATGGGCCTTGTCGGCCTTGTCCTGGAAATAGTCCATGACCTTTGGCAGGAAGGAGGTCCCAAAGCCAAGCAGTGATCCAAGCAAAGAGAGCATCAGCTTTCCCCTTTTCGTTCTGTTTTATTATCTCTGATCCGGTCGAGAATATCCCACACGGTCAGCCCCAGGCGCATGAGCATCAGTAGCACCCCGCCGATGGCCAGCCATTCGGCTCCAGTCAAACCAAAGATCGTCAGTCCAGCACCGGAAATTGCAACATCTGTGAGGACGGGTTTTGTTTTCAGGGAATCAACGACGATCTGAGTGTTTTCTTTCATGGCTTAATCCCAAAGAGAGAGTGTTTTTTGCGTCTTTGCGCTTGCTTGCGCAGCTGCGGGCATCAGGACTTCGTGTCCTTGCGGCAAAAACAGGCCAATATCAGCAAGCCCCCGATTGGCTTCCAGCACAGCTTCAAGCATGTGGCTGCTGCCGTAATGACGGAAGACCAGAGCATCGAGCGTTTCATTTTCGCGGGCGATGGCTCTGCTGTGGTTTGCTTTCATCAGATCAGCTCCACATCAAAGCGATTGTGTCCCATCAGAGTGTTGAGGGCATCGGTTGAGAGGACATTCCATTCATCGCCTGATGCGCTGAGGCGATCGGCCTTGTCGTGGCCGGAGTTCGTGGTGTCGTGGTCGCGCCTGTTCTCGATCAAAAGGGCTTTTGCCCTGCAATAAACAGCCTCCTTGTAAAGAAAAACGTTCTGGCTTTGCCCGTTGATTGTCGCGCAGGGGATCGCTTCAAGGCTTCCCGCCTTTTGCTTGTCCCGCCAGCCTTTTGCGACGCTGTTGATCTCAAGCGCCGCCGATGTGAGGATCCGGATCAGTCTCGCATTGGCGTTGTCGCTCCCGGCCCGATAGCCTTCGGAGAATTCCTGCGAGGACAGATCCGGCCACCATCCATCGTTTGCGATGGGGGTGTCTTTTTTTTGTCGAGGTGTCTTTGAGACGAAGGACGAACCCATTTTCCTAGGCCTCCGTTATCACAAGGAAGGCCTGTGCGTTCATCCCTTTTCCATAAAGGGCTTCGGATGATGAGCCTGTGACCTCCAGCTTCTCAAAGGCTTCCATCCGGATACCGTGAGCATCGGCAGCAGGCTTGTTTGCGGCGTGATGGAGCACAATAACGCCAGCACCAAGAACAAGGCTGTATTCATCGCCCTTCAAAGAGATCTGTCTTGTTGGCATGATCCTGTCCTGAAAAAGGCGACAGGACAGAGGCTCAAGCAGCAGGGAATGTCTTCCCCTTTGCTCTCCCCGTCTGTGCCTGTCGCGCCGGGGGGCAACTTATTTGATAGGGGGCGGCGGCGGTTTTATTTTGGTGTCCTGGGCCGCAGGGGTGTCCTCACTCTGGTGTCCTTTTGGGGGCGGACCGCCCTTGCTCTCTTCCGCTTCTGTGGCAAGGCGTTTTTTCAAGGCGGCCAGTTTGGTTTTTACACCGCAGCCCGGATCAAGGCGCTGTGCCTCTTCAAGCAAGCCAAAGGCTTTTTCAGGGTCGTCCGCCGTGACCAGCAAGCCGAGAGCCTTGTGCGCCTTGGCGCGGATTTCATCGGCCATGTCGTGATCTTTGCTCAGGCAAAGAGCCTGCTCCAGATAGAAGGCGAGTTTGACGCAGACCTCCTCGTCTATCTCCGAGCTGCTCAATTTGCACAGGGCGAGTTCCGCTGTTTCTTCCAGGACAAAAGCCGGGAGCGTTCGGGAGAAGCGTTCGGGCATCTCCATGTCCGAAAGGATGGCATATTCCGCCATCTCAAAGGCGCGTTCGAGCAAGGGGAGATCAAGGCTCGCGCAATCAAAATGCCAGATCATCAGTGTGACCAGAATATCATCCTGCAAACCCGCCTGACTTTCGAGAATGCCGTCAAGGTAGGGGGTGAACTCTTCAAGGACTTCGGCCTTGCGTTTGATTTTGCGGTCCCTGCTTTGAATTTGCTTCAGTTCCACCTCAAGGGCGCGCAAGCGGATTTTCAGGGCCTGTCCCGGATTGTCCGGCCCGGTCTCTACCATGGAGGTCTCGCCTTCCTCAGCGGCCTTCCTCGCGGCCTTTTCAGCGAGAACCCGCTGTTTGTGATCGTACATCAGTGACATGAGCTTGTGCCTTTAATCTTCTTGAATTTAAAAGGACGCCGAGGTGATATCAGCGCCCAGCCGCCATCACGCCCAGCCGCCTGAACCATTCGGCGTGAGGATACCCTCAAGCAAGGCGCAAGCGCCAAGGTCCTCAATGACATAATCCTCGTTGACGGACTGGTAGTTTTCGATCCGGTCCCACTCCGGAGCCTCTTTCATGTGGCGGCGGTGCGATCCTTCCTGCCAGTAAATGGACAGGTTTTTCGGATTGGCCAGCAGGATGGCATCATTGGGGAAGAAGGGCACAACGTAGACTTTGCGGCCGCCGATCTGCCTGTTGAGCATCAGATTTTCCAAAGCGCTCTTTTCTGTCGGGGCGTTGTTCTCGTTCATCAGGCCGAGATACTTGTCAGCGACCAGAGGATTGCCACAGATCACAGCAATGGAGATGTCTGTTCGGTGCCAGGGGTCCAGCAGGGAGTTGATGGCATCAAAAACAGCTGCATCAAGGTTCTTGTAGCTGTTGCCGTTCTGATCCCCGATCTTGAGGCCGGAGAGAACATTTTCGCTGTGATTGGCCCGGAGCTTTTGCAGCCAGCCAATGTTAACATCCTGCAACAGGGAATTGGTCTTGAAGTTTGTGTCTTTGGCGCGGCTGGTTCCGTTCCATCCAATTGTGAGCCGATCGCGGGCAATCTGTTTGGTGATGTGATTTTGGACCCGCGTCTGGAAATCGGGATAACGCGCCCAGAGATCAAGTGTCCCGTAAGTTATGAAACTGTCGAAGTTGGTTTTTGCGACTTCGAAGGTCTCTTTTTCAAGACCCGTGATATCACTTGGTTTGCGCGCTTTTTTGGAGGTGTCGGTCCGGCTGGCAATGGAGGAGTTTGTCCCCAGCTTGAGCGTCTCGCCCTTCATGTCGCGCACCGGAACGGAATTGATCATCATCAAAAACTCAGCCTCTTGCTGAATCTTGTCTTCCATCGTCTGGGCGACGGAAGGCTCAATGGTAAAGCTCTCTGCAGAAGAAGAAACACCGCTCAAAAGAGCAATGCGCGAGCAGTATTCGTTATAGGCGCGACGTGTTGTGTTTTGCATGGGTCTGTCCAAAGGAAAAGTTTAAAAAAGGATTGCCCCCCTCTTTCAAACAAAGGCCCTGTCTAGAAATCGACCTGGGTGACCTCTCCGGTGCCATCCGAGGGCGGACGGACTGCGTAGCCCGGATCAGGGCTGGCTGCCTTCTTCTGCAAATCCCGGATAGAGAGCTGCTGTTCGGAATAGAACTTCTTTTGCTTCTTCAACTGATCGGAAAGCTCCGAGATTCGTTTTTGCATTGCCTTAAAGCGGGTCGTCTGATCTGTGGCGATGGTCTCGACAGCCAGGTGAATATCCCTGATCTGCTCATCGCGCTTTTTATCGTTGCCTGTGAGCGTTTCCCTGATCCGGCAGAGCAGGGAGGGATCACTCTCGGGTGGTGCCGCAGGCTCTTCGTGCTGTGAAAGATCGAAGTCGCTGAGTTCAAGCGGCTTGGAATAGTCTGATTTAATCTCAAAGTCATCGCGCTTTGAGAGGCCGAATTTCAGCATTTCCGTTCCGCGAGACGCCGGGCTGTCGGTAATCGCCAGACCGACCATGTAAGCGCCATCAGCGTCCGGAAAATCAGAAAAATACTCAATAGAGGTATAGACCTTCTGGCGGTCCTTGTTGATGGCGACCAGCTCCTCCGTTGGGTCCAGCTCTGCCAGCAGATAGAGGTCCTTGCCGTTTTCATGCTCTTCTGTGTCCAGAGAGAGAACATCACCATAGGCTTTGTAGTCTGTATCCAGGCCCCAGAACCAATGCCCGCGCATGTGTTCAAGATTGATGCGCGCACCGTAGATCTTCGGGTCGTAGTTGTCTGCCATTTGCTGGATTTCTTCGCGCTTGATGATGCGACCGTCAATTGTCTCGCCGGATTGTGCAATGCGGAATTTCTTCATGGTCTGGCCTTTTGCAATATGGAACTGTTCGTTGCTGCCAAGCATCGGGACAAGGTGGAGGCAAAGTCCAGCATGAAATGTTTAGAAAACCCGTTTTCTAAACATTTTCCTTGGGGTTCGGTTTGTGTCGTGTTGTTGACAGTAGGTCCCGGAGAAATTATTTTGAAAGAGGGACCAGTGAGTATCCGGTTCGGGTGTCAGGAGTGCTACTCCGATGTGGACGTTAGTCTAGGTGCTCTGACTAAAGAGCGATGCGACACGGCTCTGCCCTGGTCTCCTTCTTTTTTTTGCTACGGCCCTTTGCGCCAATAAGCTGTTACGAATTGCAGTGTCGGCTTTCGGACATCCCTTTTGCGCGAGCCGCGAAGGCTCTCGGTGGCACAAAACCAATTCCCGCGTATGATCTTTTTGTAAAAAAGCGTTAAATCGCCGGATCTGTTTGTCTTGTATTCAATGAATTCAGCGCTATGAAAAACTTCAGGAATGTATTGGAAGTGCTCTTGGGTAAAAGGAATTCGGTCGTTCCCATGTCTTTTCAACACATGTCGAATAGCATCACAATGAATGGATCGAACAAGGTGATTAAAAGAGTCCTGCTGGACATAGGCTTCAAGTGCTGATGTCAGGGTCTTTTTTGGCTGAAGAGCAATTGTTCAAAATATATAATATCTTTGCACTGGGGAGATGCGACAGCTTTATCCGCCAGTTGTTCAATTTGATTGCTTAAATGTCTGCGAAGCAGCTTTTCCTCTATCATGCAAGGTGCTCTTTATGCGCTGTTACTGTTTTGTGGATTCTGCAAGAACATCGGGACAAGGCGGGGGCAAAGTCCATCTTGAAATGTTTGGAAAACCCGTTTTCTAAACATTTTCCTTGGGCCTCGCCGGGGGCTTTGTGGTTTTGTCGAAAAGACAAAAGAGCAAAGCAAGAGGCCTTTTTATGGACAGCAACTTGCGCATACGTGCGCGTTCGCTTTACTGGCGTGGTTATAGTGTTTCAGATATTTCCAGGGCATTGAATGTGGCCTATTCCACTGTGGACAGCTGGAAGCGGCGTGATGGCTGGGATGAAGACGCCGTGGTCACCAGAATTGACTTTCATGTTGATGCGCGTCTTTGCGCGCTGATCGACAAGACGGACAAAAGCGAAAGGGATTATCGGGAGATCGAGCAGCTCTCGCGTATTCTCGAGCGCACCGCGCGGATTGTGAAGTTCTCCCGGCCCGATGGCAGCGAAAAGGACCTGAACCCGAAGATTGCAAAGCGCGGACAGGGACGGAAAAAGAAAGAGAAGAAAAAGAACCGCTTTACAGCAGAGCAGATTGATTTGCTCCGGGCTGATTTTGAGAGGACAACCTGGCCTTATCAGAAGCGGTGGAACGAGGAAAAGAGCAAGCGGCGTATTCGCGCAATCATCAAATCCCGACAGATCGGCGCAACCTGGTATTTTGCGCGTGAAGCCTTCCTCGATGCGCTTGAGAGCGGAGACAATCAGATATTCCTCTCTGCATCAAAGGCACAGGCCCATGTCTTCAAGTCCTATATTCTCCAGTGGGCCTATGAGATTACAGGCGTCGAGCTGACCGGCGATCCCCTGGTGCTGACCGGGGAGACTTGCGAAGGGGCAACGCTCTATTTCCTTGGGACGAATTCCAAGACAGCGCAGAGCTATCATGGTCATGTCTATATGGACGAGATTTTCTGGATCCCGCGTTTTGCGGAATTCAAGAAAGTCTCTTCTGCCATGGCCTCTCACAAGAAATGGCGACAGACCTATTTTTCAACGCCTTCAACAACCGCTCATGAAGCTTGGCCGTTCTGGTCAGGCGACGCCTTTAACAAAGGCCGGGCCGAGGAGGATCAGGTTCAGATCGACATCTCCCACGACAGTCTGAAAGACGGTCATCCGGGGCCGGATGGCGTTTGGCGGCAGATTATCAATATTCACGATGCCCAGGAGGGTGGCTGCGATCTCTTTGATATTGAGCAGCTCCAGCTTGAATACAGTGAAGAGGATTTTAAAAATCTGTACCTCTGCCAGTTCATTGATGAACATGTCTCCTTCTTCAAGATGGCGGACCTTGAGAAATGTATGGTTGACAGCTGGTCGGCCTGGCCTGACATCGATCTGGCCGCAGAGGTCCCGTACGATGGTCCGGTCTGGATCGGATATGACCCCAGCCGTTTTCGGGATGATGCTTCCGTTGCAGTTATTGCGCCGCCGCAAGAGGAAGGCGGGAAGTATCGCCTGATCGAAAAGGTCAAGTGGAAGAACACGGATTTTGAGACCCAAGCCAACGGCATTCGTGATCTCTGCCACAAATATCAGGTGGATGGGCTCTCGATTGATACCAGCACAATCGGGCTGGGCGTTTTTGAGCTGGTTCAGAAATTCTATCCCTCGGTACAGGGCATCAACTATTCCGTTGAGACAAAGAACAGGCTTGTCCTCAAAGCACAGCAAATCATCACGCGCCGGCGCCTCCAGTTCGACGCCGGCGATACAGATGTTGCCCTGGCTTTTCTGACCATTCGAAAAACAACAACGGCCTCGGGCAGGCAGACAACCTTTCAGGCGAGCCGTACACAGGAAACCGGACATGCCGATGTTGCCTGGGCTGTGATGCATGCGCTGTCCAGTGAGCCTATTCTTTCAACCGATCACCCCGAAGACGAGAGCGGGGGCTGGTTTATGATTTTTGGAGATGAACAATGATTGAGAATAAAAAACAGCAGGAAAAAGGCGGGCTTGAAGTCTTTACCTTTGGCGATGCCGCGCCTGTTCTGGAGAGCAATGACTATCTGTCCCTGTTTCGCTCATACTGGAACGGGCATTACTACGAACCGCCCTTTGATCCGGAGAAGCTCTCAAAGCTGCGCAACGCAAACCCGCATCACGGATCCGCACTGGATGTCAAAGCCAAAATCCTGACATCCTGCTATGAGCAGGGCAAAAAACGCTGGCTTTCCAAGAGGGACTTTCTCGCTATGGTGCGCGATTTCCTCAATTTCGGCGACTGCTATGTGGAGCGTGTCAAAAATGGCCTGGGAGGAACCTTTGGTCTGCGCCACTCTCCGGCAAAATACACACGGAAGGGAAAGGACGATGCCTTTTTCTTTCTGAACGAGCAGGGGGAGCACTTTGCGTTTAAAAAGGGGAGCGTCCTGCAGATTTCAGAGGGAGATATCAATCAGGAACTCTATGGTGTGCCCGCATGGCTGCCTGCTATGCAATCCATCCTCCTCAATGAAGGCGCAACGCTGTTTCGGCGCAAGTACTACGTCAACGGAGCGCATGCGGGATTTCTGATCTATATGACGGATGATAAACTTAAAGGGGAGGGACTGGAGCGTCTGAAGGAGCAGTTGGGAAAGGCCAAGGGGATGGGGAACTTTAAAAACATGGTGGTCTATGCACCAGGGGGAAAGCCGGAGGGCATCAAACTCATGCCGATTGCCGAGGTGGCCGCAAAGGATGATTTTCTCAACATCAAGGATGTCAGCCGCGATGATATTCTGGCCGTTCACCGTGTCCCGCCCCAGATCATGGGGATTATTCCAAAAAACACCTCCGGCTTTGGTTCGCACAAGGATGCGGCGTTAATCTTCAACAGGAACGAGATTGTGCCATTACAAGACTTTTTCCTCTCGATCAACGACTGGCTGGGAGAAGAAGTCATCACCTTCAAGCCCTATGTCATCGAAGGGCTGGGTGAAGGGCCGGAGAGGAAGAAGGGCGATTGAGTTGTTAAGCTGTAAAACTTTTAGAGTTTTGTCTAACAGGCCTCTCAGAATGAAGGCTTTTACTCTAATCGATGGTTTTTATTTAGTTCAGATAATTTGGAAGTTTCTTATTTGATAGAACCTGAAATCATCCATCCATGTAACCCCCATAGTCTTGCATACATCAGGTATTTTTCGGCGGCCACGAGTTTTTTTTGTGCTAGAGACCTCTTTTGTGACGACACAACGATCTGAACTCATGAGAGAATATGTAACTAAAAACGGATCTCTGCCCATCTCCGACGTTTCTACATCATTTAGATCAGGAGCATATGCTTCATTGATTACGCGGTTTAAAATTGCGTTGTCGACTTCTTCATCCAGGACTAATGCATTACGAACATCTGTATCTTTGATCCATTGAGATAAAATATCGTTTCCGTTTGCAATTTCATCATAGATCTCGAAAGGAATTTTTGTATGCCCATTACGGCCTTCGGATATTAACCATTCCCAAAAAGGCTTTACCCGGTCTATAGGGTAGTAATCAGCATTGGCTCGTATCAAAACGTTGGCGTCTAGCAAGTAGAGCATTAGTGCTATGGCGCCTCCTGGATAGATGAGCTGTTAACTCCGATTACAGTTTTCAGGAGTGGTTCGACTGAGGTGGGTTTTACCCCAAGCATTTTTGCTGCGGTAGTATGTGTTAGCTGGTTTTCCCGGAGTGTCCTGCCTACTAAATTTAATAAAGCATTTCCAAGCTTATGCTTGCGAATTGTATAATAAGAAGGTCCTCCATTAGTATTTCTATTCTGTTGTCTCTCTCGTTCTTTTTGTTGCTGCCATCGTGCCGCATAGATTCTATTGAGGTGGGAATACACATCCATATCAATGCGTTCCAGCCTTTGGAGACGATAGGCAACCATAGGCTCACTTAATTTTTTTAAGGCTGCTATTTCGGAAACTATTTTATTCGCCTCGTCAAGACTATCTATTTGATGTATGTGGACAAGGGATGCTGAGGGTAGCAGAAACTCGCCAGCAACGTCGTTACAGAAACGCTCAATATGGGCATTCTGGGTGCGTGGCGTTTGAGCACTGGGTGTAGCGCTGACACCAGTTTGGCCCACGAAGAGATGAACGAGTTCATGCACGAGAGTAAAGGGGCGCGCGGAACGAGCATCTTGATCATTAATCACGATGAAAGGGGCGAGATCGTCTGCAATAGCAAAACCTCGAAATACTTTCGGGCTAATACTGGAACGATAAGATCCAAGGTCTCCGACTAAAAGTACAAAAATACCAAGCTCTTCAACCTTATCCCGCAAGAGTTTGAAGGGGTCGTCTGGCTTGTTGCGACCATGGACCAGGTCCTGATCTTGTTCCTCAAACCCCAAGGTTTCTTTAATTATCTGTGAAGCTTTTTCAACACTTATATTTATATTAAGGGAGCCGACAAATTGAAGGCTGCTAGCGTCTTCATCATCCTCAATAATTTCTCTAACAAGATCTTGCCTTACTTGTATATCACGAAGAAGCGCATCCATTAGCGCATTATCTTTGGGGTCTACTGGGCCAGGTAGCGTCCGAAAATCTGCTCCAAGGCATGCTTTACGAGGAGGTTCTTTTAGATAGAACGTTGTTAAGGGGCGATGGTATACAGAAGCAAATTTTAAAAGCTGATTGCGTGTTGGATTGGCCTTACCAGCCTCAAATGCTTGGAGTTTTTCAGCTCCCGTTGCTTTTTTAGAAGAAGATAAAGCAAGCTTATCTGCGGCCTCGTCAAGGCTAAGAGCTGCTGTTTCCCTAGCCCAGACAAGAATTGCGGGGTTGATGTTCTGTGCCCGTATTGCCACTGTTAACCCATTTTAATTTTGAAGTTAAAAAGCGAAATTGTTTGTAGGCGTCATTTAATCCCTTTGAGTTTTTACAGAACGTTAATTCTGTAGAGATCCAAGGAAGCTGGCCAGGACACCCAAGGCTGCAAGCAATATAGTCACAGCCCCGATCAGCATATATCCGACTTTGATTGTCATACGGTGTTCAACCTCCCGGATTTCTCCCCGCACAAGCTCAATTTCTCCCCGCACAAGCTCAATTTCATTCCGCACGAGCTCGACGTCGTATTTCGTGGCAACGCTTTCGCGCAAGGCGTTATCCAGGGCATTGGCCTGAACCGTGGCTTGCTCATGAGTAAACCCGCCAGCTTTAAGAGCCTCGCTGTATGCAAGCTTGTCAAAAGTCACTGCGCTCATTGTTCACCTCTTCTTCGAAAAAGGCATTGGGTCCGTCTTCGTGTTCCCGAAGATACTATGTGTTCATGTTTATAAGGAAGCAAAAAAATTCGATTTCGAAAGTTAACATTTCAGGCTTGAGAAAAAAGGCGGAGAAACGGGCTGCTCCCCCCTCCGCGCCTGCGGTATTAATGTGTCGTTTTCTCTGCACTGCAAAAGAGGCCTCAAAGCAAAGCCGCATAAAGCCTGGAGTGCGATTTTTGTCTCTGCAAAATCTCCGCAAATTTCCGCAAATCTCTGCACTTTTTTAAAGAGTGTGAAATCTGTTATTGCAGGGTCTGAAAAGAAGGGTTTAGAGTGTCTTCCGTGTCTGTTGAATTCATCGCAGATGACATTGTTTGCCGCCAAGGGTGTCCACTGTTGCCAGTGCTTTTTCATCATCCTTTAGATCAGCGGGCCAGCAGACAACAACCAAGCCATCATATTTCCATTTTTATTGCCAGATCAATCAGGGAGGCCCTTCTTAAGGGTCCTTTTTTGCAGACCCGCTTCGGAACAGGGTTACGTGAGCTACAGAGGCTAAGGATTATGTAAGCTATTGATTATAAATGCAATATTTGTAGAAGAGAGCGAGGTACATTGAGACACATTGAGACACATTTTTAAAAGTAAGAAAATCAGAAAGGGTTACAAAATTTACAATGTAACTTATATGTAGTTGTGAATATATTATATGTTTTTCAATTAGTTAATATAAGTTGTAACCTCTGTACCTCATGTAACCCTTTCCCGAAGCTATACCCAGTAGTTTTACAGGAGTATGCAAGAATGATTCTAATCTATGATCTAACTATATGATATAAAACTAAACCAACCCAATATAAAGAAGTATTTATATTTCTTGTTTTACACTTAAGGACTGTTGTTTCTAATTTAAGTGAAAAGAGTGCACTCATTACGCATAAAAAAAACCCCCTTAAAGGGAGCCTTTTCTTAAAAGCCTTAGAGAACCTTGAGTGTGTGCAAATCAGGCAGAAAACTGGAATTTAGGGTTCAAATCAGGTCTTGCCCCCGCAACCAAATCAAAAAAAGCCCCACCGCGAAAACGGTGGGGCTTTTTTGCGTGTATGGGAGAAACAGTGGCTTGCTTGTTTGTAAGCTGGATCTCCTGCTCGAGACGAAGAGGCCAGGGGATTGACGGTCAGTTCCCCATATGATCGGGAGAGACCATGGAGGGTCGTTGCCAGTGGCATCCATGTTTGTACCGGGAGATGGTGGCCAATCGCAATCTGCTCTGCCGTAGTGATTTCGTCGCCAGAGCCGGAATAAACACGCGTGCTCTCTTCGCTGTCGTTACAAGAAAAGCATCGGGGTGAGAACTGCGGCAGGGTTCAGGAAACAGGTTGTTGAATAAATCCTGATCAGGGAGCCGTTCAGATGGGGATGCGCATTACGCTTGGTGAGTTGATTCACAAGTTGACCAATGACCATGAGGATCGCCCGGCCATTACCATGGCAGAAACGGGAGAGACGCTGAGTTATCGACAGTTTGATAATTTTATCAATCAGATAGCGCATGGTTTCCTGACACTTGAGCACGCCTCTTCCCGCTATGTGGGGATCATGCACGAGAATGCTCTGTCCTATCTGGCCATGACCTACGCGCTGAAGAAAATCGACCGTGTGGAGGTTTCGATCAACAGGGCTTTCAGAGGTCCTGCCCTGCAGCGCATGATCAATCTGACGGAATGCAGTGTGCTGATGACATCGGAGGCGCATTTTGACGCTTTGGCAGAGATTGTTGATGAGTTGCCGCATTTGCGAACACTGATCCTGACATCCGGGCACGCGCGCGCTGCCACACTTTTTCCCCTGCTGGAGCGTCTGGATTTTGAGGAAATGCTGTCAGAGGACAGGAGCCATATCGCATCTTCAGCGAAAGACACGGATCTGGCGGCCATCATGTTCACGTCCGGGACAACCGGCGTGTCCAAGGGGTGTATGCTGTCCCACCGGTACGCTGTGCGCACGGCAGAGAACATGATTGAACCCTTCCGCCTGACTTCGGAAGATGTGAACTACACGCCCTATCCCCTGTCGCATATTGGCCCGGCCTATTACGATATCCTCCCCAGCTTCATGGTGGGAGGGCGGGCTGTTCTGCGGGATCATTTCAGCCTGTCGAATTTCTGGCACGAGGTCACCTATCACGGCGTGACCTGGTTCATGTGTCTGGGATCGGTACAGCAGCTGCTTTATTCTGCACCCCCAACCGGGCTGGATCGCAAGCACAGGGTCACGCGGATCTGGTCGACACCGGCACCGGTTTCGGGGGAGGATTTCAATGCCCGCTTCGGGGTGCATGTGATGCCTGGGGGAGGATACGGCTCCACAGACGCGGGCTGGGTTGTGGTGCCGCAGTGGGATCATCCGGGAGGAAAGGTCCTTCCCCACTTCGACATTGCCATTGTTGATGAAAACGATGACCCTGTGCCTCCCGGTCAGAAGGGGGAACTGGTCATTCGTCCCAAAGAGCCGGGTGTCATGGCGGATGGTTATTTCGGCATGCCGGAAAAGACGCTTGAGACCCGGCGGAATCTCTGGTTCCACACCGGAGACATCGGCTGGATGGATGAAGAGGGGCTTTTCTATTTCACCTGCCGCATGGCAGAGCGTATTCGAGTGCGCGGGGAGATGGTTTCGGGCTTCGAGGTGGAAGAGGGAGCCCTCAGCCATCCGGATATTGAAGACGCTGCAGCCATTGGTGTGCCCGCAGCGATGGGAGAGGAAGACATCCGCCTGTTTGTGACCTTGAAAAGGGGTTCAGGGCTTGATGCAGACGCAATCCGGGAGCATTGCCGCAGGAAGATGGCCAAATTCATGGTGCCTGCTGTGGTCACTGTTCTGGACGAGATGCCCCGAACAACAACCGGCAAGCCTGAAAAGGGCAAGCTGGCTGAAATGCCTGTCTGAGAGAAAAGCCCTCTGGTCCGACCGGAGGGCTTTTCTCTCAGTGTTTATTTTGCGAGGCGTTCCGGGACCGGAGCCAGTTGATAGCGGGACCAGAAAAAGCTGTTTGCTGCATCCTGATCTGCGCTGAGATTGGTCGCCTCGACAATCCTGCCATCCTCAATCCGGTAGAGCAGGGCCCATATTGTATCGACATTTGTTACGCCTTCTGCAGTGGAGTATCCCCTGTGGATATCCACGACATGGTTTTCATCCGCCCCAAAGTAAATCGGCTCGGCCTTGAAACCTGCTGACCCGAGCTGGGCAAAAAAGGCCATGACCTCTTCGCGTCCGTGTTTGGTGCCTGACAAGGGATGGCGCCCCGGTATGTGCCATTTGACATTTTCATCCATGACAGCGGCAATCCTGTCGAGGTGCCTTCACCTGTAGCGCGTCAAAAATTATGTCCGGACAAGTGCAAGAATTATGTCCACCGGATAATTTTGCCTTTAAGGGCCTTTAAGAGGCTTTTTCGGTGGCCTTTAACTTGCATATTTGCGACAGGCCTTTTCAAGGGAGACAGATTGGTGGAGCTATGGTTGATCACTCTTTACAAGAGACCAGCCTGAATTAATGTTGCCTCAGCAATTCGCACGCCTCGTTTTTTGATATTAAGCTGCATTGTCAAAGGTCGCTTTTCCCATTCTCCGCGCTGCAGAGTTTGAATTTGTCTTTCGCCCAAGGTTCCTTCAGGAACTTTCACCGTTAACTCTTCACTGGTTTCAGTGCTTTTCACCTTTAGTCTGAAACCGCCTCTAACAACGCCTGAGTCGACGGAGAGAATAACAAATCTCCCATCAAGGCGAGCTTCTACAGCATCCTGTTTTCTTTTCTTAATTGCCCTTTTTGCTGTTGCCCCATCGATCAAATATTCATCATTAAATAAAAGGCTATCCTCCTCTTCAAGCCCCTTAACAAATTGTTCCATCACTAAATTGCTCTGATCATTCTGGGCTTTCAGGGAAGGGGAAGCATTTATGGCTTGGGAAAGGACCTCCATTCTCCTGGTTTCTTCAGTTGACATTGAGAGCTGATGATCAAGCTCTTTTTCTTTGAGTCTGCCGTTCATATAAAATTTGAATGCCCCCACGCTTCCCAGAATTGCAGCGACCCCCAGAATTAATATTAGTGAATCTGTACTGCTCATTTTTCCAACCGCCCCAGAGAGTATATTGTTCAGTGCCGTTGCCATCTCAGAAGTGAAAGTAGTCGAGCCAGACTTTAAGCGAACGACAATTTCAACTTCTTTTTTCTCAGCTTCAGAAAGACGTCCAACTTTCCCATATCTTAAGAGGGAATATGTCTTGTATATTGTTTGCTGAAGGTTGATTAAAGCAGGCATTACTCTGGTGGGGACGCCACCGTCAAAGCTTTCACCTTTTATCGTAATTTCATATGTGGGCCAGTTAAGAAAAGATACCTTTCAATCAGCGTATTCCGCTTCTTGAGCCAAAATCTTTTCCAACGCTGAATAAAGATCATCATCATTTCTGATTTCTATGTCGTGCATATTGCCCCCGAAAGCTGAATCCGCGTTCCGTTAATCATGCCTGTTTTGATAATGCCGAACAAGCCCCGCTGGAGGAATGAACTGGCGGGGCTTTTCTGCTAATTGCTGATGAGCACCTCGCCAACTTTTCCGCGCGAGGTTCTGCCGATGGAGTAGGTGGTTGTCACGGCCTCGATCTCAAAGACCTTAAAAATCTCCCGCACTTCCGGTCGATCGTTTAAAGACAGGATAAAGTGCCCTTCAATGCCCGCGAGTTGCGCGGCCATCCCTTCAAAATCAGCCCGATCAAAGACGGGGCCATAATCCTTCTCGTTTCCGTAATAGGGCGGGTCGAGATAAAAGAGCGTGCCAGGCTTGTCATAGCGGGCGATAAAGTCCTGCCAGGGCAGACACTTGATCACCACACCCGCCATACGCTCGTGGATGTCTTCGAGCATGGGACCGAGCTTGTTGATATCAAAACGGCCAGGACGGCCTGCTGAGACCCCGAAGTTCCGGCCGGAGACCTTGCCGCCAAAGGCGGTGCGCTGCATGTAGAGGAAGCGCGCAGCCCGTTCGAGGTCGGTCAGGGTCTCGGGATCCGTTGCACAGAGACGCAGGAACTCTGCCCGGCTGGTGATCTGAAACTTGAGCGTTTCCATAAACTGGGGATAGTGGCGCTGCAAAATACGATAGAAGGTTGCGAGCTCGCGGTTGATATCGTTGATGACCTCGGCCTTTGGTTTTTCGGGGCGGCGCAGAAAAACACCACCCATGCCGACAAAGACTTCTGCGTAAGTGACATGGGGGATGGCGGCAATGCGCTCGGAGATGAGTTTGGCCAGTTTGCTCTTGCCGCCGAGATAGGGTGCGGCAGGGAGCGTTGGGACAACGGGCTCAAGACCGTTAAAGATTTCTGTAGACATCAGTGGAGTCCACCTTTTATTCATGTCCCGCCTGTAGTGCAGGTGCGGGATGGCCATGTTGGCCAGTGTGGTCGTGGGCGGTCCTCTTCGCCCGGTTCGGGGTGCTGCAACACCCCGGCCCCCGCTTAAAGTGGAGGGTCAGGAGCGGCTCGCTTGCGCCGATGACCGCCGCAGCCGATGGTAAAGGGTGGGTTCAAAAGGCGAATTCTCATCAGTTTTTGTCTCCCTGCTCAGCGCTATGCACGCGATCATCTTCCAGAACGGCGGTGATTTCCACCTGCCCTGCTGCACGCGGCGTGATCGATCTGATCCGGGCCAGGCCGCTCCAGTTACCGCCGGTCCCGAACTGGACATGGCTGCGCTCATATTGGGTTCCGGTGTAAGGGATGAAATCCGGCTTTTGTTCAAAGATTACGGAGAAATCATCAGTCCCGCGGGTCACCGGCCAGGGGCCTGCGACAGAGCCATCTTTCTTGCGGATTGCGATGTAGTGATCGCTGTTGTCTTCCCATGTCAGTTCTTCAGAGACACGCAAGGACAGACGGGCCTCATCCCAGAGCACAGCTTCCCCGCCTTGCCCCCAAACCGGCAGATCGTGGGAAATGGACACCAGATCGCCATAGGTGACGTTGAGCCCTTCAAGCTCGGTACGAAAGGTGATCAGTGTCCGCCTGTAAAAGTTGGCAGCAGCCATGTAAAGGCCTTCACGCGTGGCCTGCGCCTTGTCTGTTGATCCAAAGAGCCTGACTCTGGCCGGTTTGTCTGCGGTACTGCCTGGCAGCTTGACCTTAACCTCCGCTGGCTTCCAGGTTTTGGCGTTCATGTACTCCACGATAACGGAGTCTGCCGTCTCATCGGAGGGCATGAGAAATTCGAGTTCAAAGGAATTTTTAACAATGTTCCTGTGGGAGAACATGGCTGTAGGCAGGGTTTTCCTCTCATCCCGCAGAACGCGAACAATACCGCCTTGCTGATAGCGGAAACCACGCCCGCAGCGTGCAACAGAATCAAGCGCATCCCAAACCGTTGTCGCGGTATCAAAGACGGCATCAAAGTGATCTCCGCGCGTTTCCCAGAAGCCGTGCAGGCTGTACAGGGCCTTGAGGTCAAGTCGGTTGTCGGTCATCCGCCCGCCATAGTCGGCCTTGCAGATATCGGCAAAGGCCCAGGCGATCGAGCGGGTGGCCACCGGTGCGCTCCATCCGCCTTGCGGGCTCCAGGTCGGGATTTTGCGCGTCACAATGGCGTTGAGCAGTTTTGATGAGCGGGAGGAGAGATTGTTGGTCGCACGCATCTTGACGGCCAGCAGGGTCAATCCGGAAAAATCAGGGGCGATCAGAACGCGGGTGCGCAAGCCGGCCCAATGCAGGTCGTGGCCGGAGCGGGCGTCCGTACTTTTGATGTCAGTTCTCTTGAGGCGAACCTCATAGCGCCCCTCATCCACGCTGTAGCTGTAGCTGATCCGCTGGGGTGTGTTTGTTGCAGCCCTTTTGCTTTCCTGCCCCAGATTGATCCACGCACCAGTCGCGATGCCATCATCATCAATCCGGCGAGCCTCGACCTGCCATGAAGCTGTCCGGCTGTCCAGGCCGCCGTTGTCGTTGGCGTAATAGAGACCTCTTGGAAAGAGGATATCAATATAGACCTGGTTGATTTTTGTTTCTGCCGGGTTGGCGATAAAGGGGCCGATCCAGGGGTCTTCCTGCGCCTTTAATTCATTGGACGCCTTCGCCTGCTGGTTTGAGACCTCCGGCGCAGCAACAATGTTTGTATCAAAGAGCGTAATGTCATCGCCTGGATTGATGATCTGTGTCGAGATCTCCTTGAAGGAGGAGATCGGACTGTCCTCGATCTGGATTTTATCAATGCTGTACTGACCTTGTCCGATCACATGGAGTTGATAGAGGAACTGGTCATTGTTCTGATAATCCGACCAGGGGCTGGTTGCAAAATCAGGATAGATCCGGTGCCGCCCGTAAATGACCGGGATCGGGTTGAGCAAACGGGCGGAATTTCCTTGCGCCTGGAGGGAGTAGGTCGGAGAGGCGGCCTGGGTGTTTTGCCGACTGACAGAAGGCGCAGAGGGACTGGGTGGTGGCAAAAGCGCATTGAGCAGAAGCGTTCCGGCTGCGGCAATAACGCCTGTTGCGATAGAGGCTGCGATCCCGGTTGGGGCAAAACCCAGAGCGCCGGCGGCAAGAGGCCCGAGATAGGAAGCCGCGACCAGAACGGCGATGGAGAGAACGGCGCGCAGCGGGTTTGATCCGCCGCCTCCCCCGCCGCCTCTGGGGAGGGCAACAAAGGAAACCACAGCCTTGTCATTAATATGCACGAGCGACCAGTCCTGGCGCAGGACAGCCTGTCCGTTGTAAAGGCAGATGGTCGGCTTTTCAAAGTCGTCAATCCGGTGTTGCTTCAGCCAGTCACGAATGGAAAGGCAGCGATCAACCGGATAGCACTCCCGGTTCATACCGGGCTGGAAGGGGTTGTGTGCGATGATAACGTGCGCTTGCATCCTTACGTCTCCCTGTATCGCCAAAAACCCTCGACGACCCAGCCAAAAGGCTCCAGAGCGTAGAGTTTTTGAAAAAGAACGCCACCTCCTTTGACGCAATGCAGAACTCCGCCACCATCAGTCTCCAGCCAGATGCCGATATGACAGGGCATCCTGCTCATCCGCATGAGGACCGCATCACCGTCTCGGGGGGTGTCGACCTGATCCCAGGCGCCCCATTCCGGGTGATCCCTGAAGGCTTCGAGAATGGCACGATTGTTCTGCGCATCTGTCATGATCGCAGACAGACTTCGTCCGAAATGTTCCTTCTGGATCCTGAGAAACAGGGTCCGGCAATCGTAGGCGTCAGGGCCTTCAGCTCCTGCGGCCCAGTCCTTGCCGATATAGTTGGTGGCCCAGTGCATCTCTTCTCCTTAAAGTGCCAGACCCGGAAAGCGGAGTGCGGTATAGATCTCCCCGGGAAAGGGTTTGTTGCCGGCATCGATAATCCGCGCGGTACCGGAGATGGTCAGCACATTGGCCCTGACATTGAAAAGGGTCATGGTCATGGGCGGATCCATTTGAGGCATGGAGTGGTCGCTCGAGAGGTAAGGTCTGTAGGTCACCTCGATTTTTTGCCGACTGATCGCGGCGCGCTGGATCTGTTTGACGATCTGCTGATCGACGTTGTCAATGGAGAGGGAAATTTCCGGTACCGGCCCGGTGGCCACTTTGGGCAGGCTGAGATCAAAGGCCACGCAGCGGAAGTCAACAAACTGTCCACCATTGAGGGGGGCCGAGCTTTCAAGTCTGAGTGAGACGATATCTCCCGGCCTGATATCCTGAACCACACGAATAGCGGTTGGCTGGTTCTGGTCATCCCTGAAGCTCGGATGTCGCAACTCTAGGGTGTGCAGGAGAATTTCATCGCTCGGTGCGGAGGCGTAGGCCTCCTTGATGGCTTGTGAAAGATGCGGATCAGGCATCGCTTAAGCTCTCCTTAAAGGCTGTTTCAGATTGCTTTAAAGCCGCTTTAATGCCCTGGACGTTCGCAGCATCGCTTGACGGTTTTTTCTCCTTTGCGGTGCCGGGCATGGCTCAAAGTTCGATTTTAGCCGCTGCGATAAAAATCTTATCCAGCTCGGCCTCCGTGAACCCAAGCTCTGCGCCAAGAGTCTTGACAAGGACACCGTTTCGACTGACATTCGGTGCGTATTCCCAAGCGGTCAGTGCCTTGTCCTTTTCAGGGCCATCGGGCAGCGCTTTCAACCCTTGTGAAACATCATCAATCAATCCGTCACGGGCAAGAGCAATCCGCGCTTGCGCCATCGTGACCGTTTCGGGAACCAGCACACGCTTTTCCAACTCGTCGAGGACCGATTGATGTTTGACGATCAAAGCCTCAACCGCATCCTCGTCCGGTTTATTGATGTTATCCGCTTTCCATTCGACGATGAATGCGTGGTTAAGCTGCTTTTTCCCGTCCATGGGCTGTCCGACCCAGAAATCTATGCCATGCACAAGGTCCGGCCATTCGGCGTTGAGTGCGGCAATCAGTTGATCATGCGTTACCATTTTAGTTGTTCCTTAGCTTGCGCCCACGTAAACGGACAGAATAACTCCCTTGAGCGGTTAAGCCCGTTACCACGTAAGGATTGGGGAGGTCGATAAAGGCATTGTGAGCAAGGTGTATAGAGCCAAATTCAACAATGCCGGAGTTGTACTGACATTCGGCGTGTCTGGATGCGAAACTGTCCGCGATCCAGCCACCCGCACCCCCCTTGAGGGCTTTGCACCAGATATTTCCGTCAGAACGGAAAAGGTGTGTGTCCACGCCGTAGTTGGTTCCCGCGCCATCGAAATTGATGTGCAGAAGGCCATCCTCACGCATCCCGAAATTTGCAATGCGGACCCTGTGAACGTGAAAATTAATACTGGCGGCTCCTTTATCCTCTGCGCCCTCAATTCGCAAGATGCGGCCAAAGCCGTCGCCATTTCCCGTGAAGCATCCTGCAAAACCATTGTTGTTTTTGAACGATTGGCGAGCCGTAAAGGTCCCCGGTTGCGCGTATCGCGCAAGGGTCTTGGGGTTAAGCCCGACCGCAAGGCAGGCCGCCAAAAAATCCGTGTCCGTGACGTTTGACAGGTCTTTGACGGCCTGATCGCTGGTGTCCCCAATTTCCGCAAGTGCTTTGGCAACGGACTTCACCTTGCCGTTGTCTGTCATGACCTCGGTTGCCGTATCGCCGTGGATAATTTGATGCAGCAGGCCCTGATCGGTCAGGATTTTGGTGACCGCTTGCTGGATTTGTTCCTGAAGTGTTGTCATGGTCTATACCTTTGTTGCGCTCCATTGAGTGTGAACGGCGGTGTTTAATATCCTGGCTGCTCCGACCAGGTCCTCCAGCCCCCAGCCCAGCAGGAGGGAGAGTTCGCCTTGCGTTAAAACAGGGCGATTGCGGATCTCCAGTCGTGCTGTGACGATCCATTCCCTGCCCCGGGGCTGTGCGCTAAACTGGCTGCGGAAGCGGGCCTCATGGGGCGTGAGGCCCATCCCGCTGAGGAGTTTGATTGTGAAGAACTGCGCGCCATGTCTGGCCTCGTGGGCATACCAGCTTTCAAAGATCAGATACTGGAACTCGCTAAAGATCCAGCGCACAGGGATTTCCGTTGGCACCTGGGTAAAACGCTGCCGGTGTCGTGCAGGACCGCCTTCCATTTCGGTGCGAATAATCCCTTCCTGCGGTTCGATGCCATAGGTCTCCTTTGTCGGGAGCGGAAGTGTTTCCGGCCAGATCACTGTCATCAGGCCAACCCCGTAGAGCGGCTCAGCTCATAACGATTTTCAAGGACTGGCGCCAGTCCTTCTCCGCGGCTGATGCTCTGGCTCATCTGCGTTTCAATCTGTTCCACCAGAACCGTGATTTCTGTATCCCCATGAGCGTTCCGTCTTTCCTGCGCACGTGCCCGCGTGCCATCTGCCGTGTTATGGATAACAACGCTTACATTGCCGTTTCCTCCGGCCCTGTTCTGCGCCAGATCAGCGAGGGAGCGAATGGTTCTGGCTGTATTTTCCTGCTGGGCCTGTGTCAGCACACGCTCATTTTCCAAAGCGATAATCGGAACCTCTTTCGGCCCCAGGCGGCCAATTGACCCGCCGCTGTGGTAACGGGAAGCTCCCGCAAAGACCCCTGGGGAAACCTGCTTGCTGTGCGTCTGCGTTTTGCCAATAATCCCGCCGCCGTGAAAGAGGCTGGAGAAGAAAGAGCCGATCCCGCTGAAAAAACCACTGCTTGCAGATGAGCTTGCGCTTGCGGAAGAGCCTCCCTTGAACAAACCACCCAAAGCATCAGAAAGCGGCCCTGTGATAGATTGCTGAACAGCAATCCGGGCCAGATCGTTGACAATTGATGTGGCCAGATCGCCAAAGGACAGTTTTCCGGTTGAGACGAATTTGACAAAGGCGTCTTCGGCCTTGCCAAAGGCGTTGGTCAGGGAGCTCTCAACCTGCGAACCCAGATCATTGCTTTCCTTGGAAAGCTTGCGCAAGGCGCGCGTCGCCCCGTCTTCCCACCGGGTTGAGGCTTCTAGAGCCTGATCGTAAGCCTCGATGAGTTGCTGCCTGTAGATTTGATCGATCTGCGCCGAAAATTCTGCATGCCCGGCTTTGGTCTGATCCAGCCCGGCCAAAGCTTCTGTCCGCCATTTGTCTGCAGCATCAATGGCCTGTTGATAGGCAGGCTTGAGCGCCTGATAGCGCGTGATGATATCCTCGACCGTCCTCTTGTGGAGGCGCTCCGTTTCCTGCACGGCCTGATCAGCGCTACGCAGTTCAAACAGCTCGCGCACAAGCTGGCGAATGGTTTCAGCCCGGTTGCGATCGGCCTGTGAGGATTGTGCTGTGATCTCCAGACCGGCGCGGCGCAGGGCCTGCTCCTGGGCATTGGCAATTTCTGCTTCGTGCAGAGCGGATGTTCCTTGCCGGCGCGCTGTTGTCAGATTGCGAAGAGCCTTGCGCTGCGCTTCCAGATCAAGAATGATCTTCTGTGCCTTTGACAGCTTTGTTGTTACCTCGGGGGCGGCCGGCTTTGCTCCAGCAGCAAGACCGGAGGCGAGCGGATCATCCAGTCCACGCTGTATGCGGTCCTGGTAGAGCAAGGCTGCGCGGGCCGCTACAGCATCAACCACAGCCTCTGCAGCCTTGCTGCCGGTTTCCCAGGCCGCTTTAAGGCTGTCGCCGACCCAGTCGGTCTGAAAGTTTTCGCGCACTGCGGCCTGTGCCTTATCCAGAATGTTTGTGGTCCCGAAGCGCACTTGTGTTTCCGTGATTTCCATGGCGCGTTGCCAGGCCCCCTGAAAGTCTCCGGAGCCGGCCAGGGAGAGAGCCTGGCCCAGCTCACCAAAGAGACGCGCCAGCTCCCTGAAGGTCTGCCGTCCGGCACTGTAAATCTCCCTGAAGGCAAGGACAAAAACCTCAACAGAGGATTTGGATGTGGAAATCATGATGTTAAGGATCCGGCCGGGCAGGGAAAGAACCTGTCTGGCCAGGACGGTAAAGCTGGAGAGCAGGTATTCGGCAAAGCCTGTAAAAAAGCGAAGCGTGTCTGAGCCGAAAGCCTCCCTGAAGCCCTTTTTGATTTTGGCGTATCCGGCTTCAAAAGCACCAACGACAAGACCAAAGCTGCCCGCAACAAAGTCCCAGACTGTTGCGCTCTGCCCTCCTATGGTCACAAGTTCATCGTTGTAGGCCACCAGCAGGGCAACAAGAGAGGAGACCCCGACCGCCAGCAGGCCGATCGGATTGGCGGCAACCGCAACATTGAACGCAATCATGGCCTTGCGGGCCGCGTTAAAGACCACAGGCAACCGCCCCAGGGCAAGCAGGATACGCGCTGAAGCAATCCCGGCCAAAGCCCCTGCGAGGAGATTGCCATTATCAGCCAGTCCGGTGAGGAGGGATCCAAAGGCAGAGCCGAAATCGGAAATGCCCTGGATGACTGAGGGATCCTTCAAGGTTCTTGTAATCCCTTTAAAGAGAGCAGTTACACCATCAAGTGCTCCGGATGAGGCAAGGTCATCAAGGCGCCTTTCGATAGCATTGACCATGCGCGCAAAGGCCGCCTGATTGGACCTTACGGCCTCGGGAAGTTGCTCCCCGAAGGTCCGGCGCAGCTCAGCGGCAAAGAGGGGGAGGAATTCTGCAGAGAGAACCTGCCCCTGCTCCAGCATTTTGTTCAGCTGCTGTGTGCTCACGCCCATGGCGCGCGCGGCAATCTGGAAGGCACCGGGGATCCGCTCGCCAAGCTGGCCGCGAAGTTCTTCAGCCTGCACATTGCCCTTGGACATAATCTGGGTGATCGCGCGAATGGCTCCGGAGCTGTCATCGGCGGAGAGCTTCATCACCGTCGCTGCTTCGGCAACGGAAGAAAAGATATCGCGCGTGGCCTGCCCCTCAAGAACGGTGCCCCGTGCCGCCCCGACAAGCTGTGCATAGCCGCCTGTCAGCGAGCGGATCGACAGTCCCAAACGCTCGGCTTCTCCTGTCACAAAGGCAAACTCCCTTGCCCCCTGCTCAGAAGAGCCTGCCGCACCGTTGAGAGCCTGTTTCATCGAATCAAAGGAAAGGGACGCATTAAAGGCCCGGCGGGAAAGCTCCAGCAGGCCAAGGGTGACAATCGCTTGCTTGAGACCCTTCAGGGCATCAGAGCCCGCACGCGCACCGGATCGCAGTCTGCCCAGTCCTTCACCGGCCCGACGGGACCGGTCGCCCATTGTTCCCAGATCATCCCCCGCCCGGCGAGCCCTGTTTCCCGCATCACGGACGGACTTGCCCAGGCGCTCGGCCTCCTTCTGTCCCCTTTTCAGGGTTCGGCTGAGGCCCTGATCGGAGCCTTTAAGCGATGCGGAGAGGATGAAGGACATCTATCCGGCCTCCTGTGCAAAGAGTTTTATAGCCTCTGCTTCCATAATGCGCAGATCCGCGAAAACATCCCTTGTCATCGCAATCTTCAGCCAGCAGGCCGCCTGGTTTACACCGGAATAGTCCAGGCCAGAGATCCGGCCTGCAGCTGTAAAATGCCATTGCGTGGCACAGGCGAGAAAAAGCTCGACCACAGGCCAGCCATCCGGCCAGACGGCAAAGTCCCTGTCTTCTTCCCTGCACTGTTTGGCTTTCCATTCCTCTACCTGCCCGACATCTGCTCCAAAAAGGAGCAGGTCTTCTTCCAAAGAGTGATCTTCAATTGGCGGCGGCCCCTTGAACCAGTGGCGGACCGCCTCCTCTAGTTTTTTCTCCGCGCCTGTCCGGACATGGCCTTCATGTAGGTTTCTGCCAGGGCAACACGCACAAAAGGCAGCCCCAGAAAATCCTTCTTGTTCCCTTCCGTGAACGCCACAGGGGAGCCCTCATCGTCTTCAACCTGATCCCAGCCGATCAGGGCCCGGTCCATCAGTTCCAGATCAGGGAAGCTTGCCGTTGCCAGAATGCTGTCCGCTTCTTCCTGCTCAAGGGTCAGGAACTGCGCTTTCATCCTCTGCTCGTCAAAGGTGCCGTTGTCCCTGGGAACCCTGATTGTGACGGTCCACCAGAAGGTGTGATCTTTCCTGAGAACGAAGCTCATCGTTTTGTCCTTTTTTGCGTCGTGTTGATAGGGCGGTCTTTTCGAACCCGCGGAACGGAACTCTCTCCCAGAGCGCCAGAGAGGGTATTGGCCAGAGGGGTCACTTGGCCGTAATAACCAGCTCGTCATCTGCGCTGTCGGGGATCAGACGCAGGTCCATGTTCAGCATGGCGATCGAATCCTGGTCGCTGTAAGAGGGGCTGAGCAGCTGGACCTTCGGGGCATCGATCTGGACGATATGGCCACCCTGTGTGCCATGAACCAGTTTCAGCGCCCCTTGCTGCCCGGTCTTGGCTGCTGCAAAGAAGTTCTTGCCTGTCAGAGCCGGGGCCTCGATGACGATGGAACCGGCGCCCTTGCGGTCTGTGATCTGGACCGAGGTCTCATTGATCAGATCGCGGTGAACGACTTCGTTGGCAATGTCGAGATTGAGCGACTGGCAGATCGCCGCATGCCCCAGCACGGAAAGTGTTGGCGTGTTGGCATTGGAGACAGACAGAGGGATCTGGAAAGCGCTCAAATCAAGCGTTGGCATGGCTGCCTCTGAGGGATCCGTATAAAGGCCGGTAAAGGAAAAGTTGAACGTGGGAATGCCTCCGGCCGTAATTTCAAGCGCAACGCTCCCGCGCGCACCGACCATCTTGTGGAGTGTGCCGTCCTGGTTGTAATGGATGCTCAGGCTTTCATAGCCGCTTGAAACGGGCTTGTAGCTTACGCTTTTGCCCGCATCAACGGTCTGTGAAAAACCGCAGGCGCGCAAGAGCACACCCCAGCCCGGCGCCGTGCCGGCGGTTCCGGAGCCGGCCAGCTCGACCTTGCCTGTCATGCTCGTGCGCAAGCGCCCCAGGGTTACAGGCCTGCCGCCAAGACCGGAGCCGACAAGATCCCGCTCGTTTTCATCAGCCTCCATCGGCGCGATTTCAACCTCTGAAAAGAGAACGGCATTTGCCGCACCACTTGGATTTGCATCCCTGCCATAGGTGCTTTCGAGTTTGGCAAGGACGGCCTTGTTCCTATACTTCTTTGCCGGCATTGGTTTCTTCCTTTGTTTGTGGCTTTATTTGAGGACGGTCAAGACGGTTGCCATCAGCATCGCGCGGGGCGTTGCCATCCGGGTGCTCAAGGGTTGGTTCTTCGACCTGTCTGGCTTTGCCCCTGCTGTCGATGAGCCAGCTTCCGCCCCCGTTTCCAGCTGTATTTTTGACATCTTTGCTCTCCGTTTTTTGGGGCATATCTCTTTTTTCGCTGCTTTTTGTTCTGCTCATATCCCGTTCCTAACAGATCTGTTCTGTGACGAAGATATCCTGCCAGAAGGCCCAGCCATCGCTGATGTCAAGCAGGCGCCCGCGGCGGAAGGAATAAGTCTCGTAAGGCCCACCAGCCTGGAAACCGATGATGGTTCCGCGCATCTTCTGGCGGAGACGTTCCAGATCATCCACAATCCTGGCACCGGCGCGGTCGTTTCTGCTTTTGAGAACCAGCACAACGGCCATTTCAACGGTGATCCTCTGGCGGGTTGCCCCGACAACAGTGTTCGGGCCACCTCTTTCATCAACCCTGAAGACATAAGCTGCGGGGCTTTGGGTTGAGCGGGGCTTGATCCCGGCAAATTCAAGGGCTCCCTGAACGCTTCTTAAATCACCTTTAAGCGCCTCTTGCAGGTGCGTTTTAAGAATGTCTTCGAGAATAACGGTCATTGCGTCCAGGCCTCGCGAATGTGATCCTCAAGGATCTGCGCAAACTCGATCTCGTCCTCATCCGAAAAGCCGATGTAGGGTCGCGCGGGGATGGTAACGGATTTTGCAAAGATCCTCCGGCCGTTCAGAACAAAGGACAGGGCATCCGCTGTTTTGGGTTTGATGGTCCCCCCAAACTGCATCAAGGCGCCGTAAATACGGTTCGTCCCGTATTCAAAGGACTTGCGATCGTAAACATAGCTCAAAGAATCACGCAAATGTCCCTGGCCGATCAGGGTCTCTCCACTGGCCTTTTGCGAAGCTTTCCAGCTTTGCCCCTCCGGCCCGCGCTTGCTTTCAAAGCGCTGCTGGGCTGATGAGACCGCGGACAACCCCATTTCATCCATCGCAGGCCCCAGATTGACAGAGGCGCGAATGGCACGCGCAAAAGTCCGCTCAAGGCGCTGCGTGTCAAACTCAAACTCAAGGGAAACACCGTTCATGGGGAAACACCGCTCATGATGCACTCCTAATAGCCATCGAGATCAAAAGAGGGTGAGCACTCGGCAGCAAGAACGTCTGCGTCTGTGGAAGCAACGCTCGACCCGCCACCCGTTTGGAGGGAGAGCTTTCCGGCTGCGATGTCTTTTAACTGCCGCAGTGCATCGTTAAAGCGGTCTCTGGGTGCTCCTTCGGAGATCTCGTCATAGAGATAGTAACGGGCGATATCACAGACGATCCGGATCAGCAGGGCGGAGGGCTGGCTCAAAGGCAAATCGTGCTGGCCCGCCAGGTAGCCATCGGCCAGGGCGGAGGCATCTTCAAGTGCCTTGTCAACAACAGAGCTGTCCACCGCGCCGTTGTTATCGCGATCTGTCAGTTCGATCAGCTCATCCGCCCCAAAGCGTTCGTTCATGTCTGTGAGCGTTGCGTAAGCCATTTTTACTTCGCGAGAGCCTCTTTAATGGCACCCAGCTCCAGTAGGGCCTGAATGTCGTCTTTTGAGCCCTCGAAAGGATCGCCCGGCTCAAGCCTTTTTGCGCCGGTCTCAATGTGGCGTGTGCAGAGATAAGAGGTTTTGGTTTTGGTTTCCGTTTCCGTTTCTGTTTCCGTGCCAGCTGCCGCCTGATCTTCAGTGTTTGTCTGATCTTCAGTATTTGCGGGTGCTTCGTTTGTCGGTGTTTCGTTTGCCGATGCTTCTGGCGCATTTTGGGCCAAGGTTGTCTCGTTCTGTGTTGTTGACTTGTTCTGTGCTGGTGCTTTGCGGCGTGTCATGGTTTCTGTCCTTAAAGTAAGAGAAAGAGACAGGCGGTGTGCTGTCGACCGCCTGCCTTACACCGGAATAGTCCGGAGCTCAGAGGCGCTTACGCCGCGTTCTGGATCAGATAGCCCAGGTCTTTGGCGTAGATCTTCTCATCCACGGACTCGACAACTCTGACGATATCTGCGCCATAAGCGCCTTTGTCATCGTCATAGCCCTGACGGACAAACAGCTTCTGAAACTGCGCCGTTGCACCCCAGGTGATGCCTTCGCGCGTCTGGGCGGTCCTGTCGCGGTATTGCAACTGGATATGCGGACCCCAGACGTGATCAAGATCAGCCTCCAGACCCTTGCCCTTTTTGTTGTAGGATGACCGCCCAACCAGAACCTCTTCAAGCATGAAGAGATTGCGAACCTGCTCGATGGTTGCAATCCCGCTCTTGCCATCATTGCCGAGAACCGCACTGACAATTTTGGGGTGGGCGCAAAGGGCAAGCCATGCCGCTTCGCCGATGATCATGACGTTCGCGTTGTAAACAAGGGTGGAATGCTTCGCATCATTGATCAGACCAATGGGATCCGAAGAAGGATCGCTCAGCTTCGCGTTGCCTGAAAGGGTTGTCATCAGCTCCGCCTTGTAATTGGCAGAATTGAAGACAATCCCTGCAACCCGCTTTTCGCGCGCAAGGCGGACCAGATTGGTGGTGCGTTGCGTCACGCCGCTCAAATAGCGGACAGGGGATTTTCGAACAGCGGCGGCCTGTTTGGAATCCTTGCGTGGAACCGTTCCCTTCAGGCCGTAATCACGACACTAGGACGGTTCGAGTTTGGACTTGAAATCCACTTCCCCCAGTTCGCCCTTGCGCCCGACTTCCGTGTCAGGAATGGTGAAGTTCTGTGCAAGATCGTGCACTGCATAGGAATATTCGGACTGCTCCAGCTCATCGTTTGTGCGGAACATGGCGCCATCGGCAATATAGTGAAAGCCGGGGTTGGTGTACTCGCGCGCAATGGCGGTGAGCTGGGGGTTCGTTTGAAACGGTTTGTCAGACATCGGTCTGTCCTTCATCGGCAGTGAAAAAACATAAACAAGAGCTGTTCGGGCGGCCCCTTATATCAGCAAGGACTGGGCCGCAGCGCTGCTCAATCAGGGCTGCACGCCCGGTGCAAAAACAAAGGGGACAACTTCGTTCGCCTTGCCCGGGGCGAGGTTGTAGCCGATCACACGGTTGCCTGATTGTGCCTTGATGGCAAAGCCGTTGGCATCGCTTGTCAGGCCGACGCCGATCTCTGTGAGATTTGCGCCCAGCCTGATCTCCGGAAGACCGCCATGGGCAATATCAACCGGCTTGCCGGACTTGCCGCCCAGATCCTGGGAAACGCCAAGGGCCGCATCGCCTGAATCACTGCAGGGCGCGACAACCTTGCGGGCTGTGATCTTGACAATCTGGTAGGGCTTGATGTCAGCACCCGCATTGTAATTCTTGTAATGGGCCGGGTTCATTGGCCTGCTCCTTCTGAAATATGGTCAACAGCCTCGGAAAAGGAGACCAGGGGAATCGCATGAATGTTATTCCCCGAGAATTTGAAGCATGAATTGATTATTCCATCCCGCTTTTTTTCGCAT